>SJYX01002001.1:7093-19724 GCA_006410675.1 Oreotragus oreotragus
AGCTCAGCTGGAATTCCATCACCTCCACTAGCTTTGTTCATAGTGATGCTTCCTAAGGCCCACTTGACTTCACATTCTAGGATGTCTGGCTCTAGGTGAGTAATCACACCATTGTGGTTATCTGGGTCATGAAGATCTTTTTTGTATAGTTCTTCTGTGTATTTTTGCCACTTCTTAATATCCCCTGCTTCTGTTAGGTCCATACCATTTCTGTCCTTTATTGTGCCCATCTTTGCATGAAATGTTCCCTTGATATCTCTAATTTTCTTGAAGAGATCTCTAGTCTTTCCCATTCTATTATTTTCCTCTATTTCTTTGCATTGATCACTGAGGAAGACTTTCTTATCTCTCCTTGATATTCTTTGGAACTCTGCATTAAAATGAGTATATCTTTCCTTTTCCCCTTCGCCTTTAGTTTCTCTTCTTTTCTCAGCTATTTGTAAGACCTCCTCAAACAACCATTTTGTCTTTCTGCCTTTCTCCTTGGGGATGGTCTTGATCACTGCCTCTTGTACAGTGTCACAAACCTCCATCTATAGTTCTTCAGCCACTCTATCAGATCTAATCCCTTGAATCTATTTCTCACTTCCACTGTATAATCATAAGGGATTTAACTTAGATCATACCTGAATGGTATAGTGGTTTTCCCTTCTTTCTTCAACTTAAGTCTGAATTTGGCAGTAAGAAGTTCATGATCTGAGCCACAGTCAGCTCCTGGTCTTGTTTTTGCTGACTGTATAGAGCTTCTCCATCTTTGCCTGCAAAGAATATAATCAATCTAATTTCAGTATTGACCATCTAGTGATGTCCATGTGTAGAGTCTTATCTCGTGTTGTTAGAAGAGGGTGTTTGCTATGACTAGTGCGTTCTCTTGGCAAAACTCTGTTAGTCTTTGACCTGCTTCATTCTGTACTCCAAGGCCAAATTTTCCTGTTACTCCAGGTATCTCTTGATTTCCTACTTTTGCATTCCAGTCCCCTATAAAGAAAAGGACATCTTTTGGGGGTGTTAGTTCTAGAAGGTCTTATAGGTCTTCATAGAACCATTCAACGTCAGCTTCTTCAGCATTACTGGTCAGGGCATAGATTTGGAATACTGTGATATTGAATAGTTTGCCTTGGACACAAACAGAGATGATTGTTTCATGTTTGAGATTGCATCCAAGTACTGCATTTTGGACTCTTGTTGACTATGATGGCTATTCCATTTCTTCTAAAGGATTCTTGCCCACAGTAGTAGATATAATGGTCATCTGAGTGACCATTCCATTCCATTTTAGTTCATTGATTCCTAAAATGTTGATGTTCACTCTTGCCATCTCCTGTTTGACCACTTCCAATTTGCCTTGATTCATGGACCTAACATTCAAGGTTCCTATCCAATATTGCTCTTTGGAGCATCAGACTTTCCTTCCATCACCAGTCATATCCACAACTCAGTGTTGTTTTTGCTTTGGCTCTGTCTCTTTATTCTTTCTGGAGTTATTTCACCACTGATCTCCAGTAGCATATTGGGTACCTACCAACATGGGGAGTTCATCTTTCAGTGTCCTATCTTTTTGCCTTTTCATGCTGTTTATGGTGTTCTCAAGGCAAGAATACTGAAGTGGCTTGCCATTCCCTTCTCCAGTGGACCACATTTTGTCAGAACTCTCCACCATGACCCATCCATCTTGGGTGGCCCTACATGGCATGGCTCAAAGTTTCATTGAGTTAGACAAGGCTGTGGTCAATGTGATCAATTTGGTTAGTAGTCTGTGACCCTACTCCTAAGTAGCCCCATAATTCACAGCACTTCTCAATCCAATTTCTCCCATATAATGCTCTAGCATCCCCACTCTCAACCAGATACCTCTGACTTCATGGTATTCTGACATCTTTGACTCTAGTTCAGTGTCCTTGGACTTCAAGACATATTCCACCTTTCCCTCCTCATCTTCTAGAGTAGTCTGTCTAGACTCCCTAAACCAAATAAGCTTCCATTAACCACCTAAAGGATGTCCCTGATCAGACTCCTTGTCTGAAGTGCACAAGTGGCTTCTTCAGGACCCAGCCTTCTGTGTACACACTGATGCTCATGTATCCCAGGGCCATGACTGCAGGGAAGGGATGGAACTGCTTACAACTGAAGGCATTTACCCTTTCAGTTTGTGTCTAGGGCTGTACATCTCCCCACTCCACCCCAACTACCTAAGTTGCTGCTATTTGATATCATAATTGACATATCTTATTTGGTCTTTGTGAGTAAGATCTCAGTAAATTCCAGGTGATTTGTTGTTTGGGGATGTACACGATCATGTTTCACTTCTGCAGACCTGATTTTTGTCCATCCCAACTCACCTGCAGGGATGAATCAGTAAGGACACTTAAGAATCGCTTTTATTCTTCGCTAGGCTCTATGTAAACATGAGTGGGAAAATGCAAGGATAATTCTCCATTTCCTTTTCACTCATCTCCTAGGGCCTGGTGCTTCAGAAAAGGGTTTGGGCCCAGGAAATGAATGGGGTGGAGGAGAGAAGTCTCAGAGGGGCCCTGGGGACTTCAGGGATGGATGTCTGATGGAGACTTCAGACATCCTGGGATGGATGAAGACTAAGGAAAAGTAAATATAGGAATCTAATGCCAGCTCCCAAACCTGCCTTTTTCTTCTTTCTCTACGCCTGACTTTTACTAGACACTCTAATGAAACTATGCCAGAGACGCTTCTTTCTAACCACATTAAACTCTCACCTTTTTATTTCCTTGATTCTTCCCAGATCTGGGTTCAGCATCACCAAAACTTGTCCTGGACCAAACACACTTTTACACAGAATGGGGGTGGGGTGGGGAGGTCAGGGTATATTTTAAAAGGACATCCCTGAGGCTAAAAATAGTCACAATGTCACCCTCTAGCCCATAGTTTGCAAAGTCTTTCCCAGTGGATCTCATCGCGTCTCCTTGAACTTCCCAGCTGTTATGCGGCGTGGAAGCCACTATTCCCACACTACAGATGAGGAAAAGCTCTGCCCGCAGTTGTCACAGTAGCAGCTATGAGCCGCTAGCCAGAAAGCAGTCAACTGGCAGCAACACTCTTCCACAGGCCTTTCAAGGGTCGCGCCCCTTTACACCACTGCAGCTGCGACCCCTGGTGCAATGCAGGCCGGGGATTGTAGTCCAGTGAGCCGCAGTTCCTACGGATTGGACTACAATGACCAGCATACCTCGCGCTTTTTTGCCCCCCCTTCCCTCTTAGCCTCTGGCGCCGGGGAGGCTCGGCAGACCTGCTGACTGGGAACCGCTATGGCAGCGACTTTGGGCAGCGGGGAGCGCTGGACGGAAGGTACCAGGTCCTGGCCGGAGGGTGGGACAGGGCAGGATCTCGGAGAAATCAGGGATGGGACTCCTGATGGCACCTGAAAGGGCTGAGATCCTGGGCCTGAGATGAAGGACAGAGGCCTATGAGAAGATGCTGGGCCTGAGTGGGGTTCCTGGTGAAGTAGGACACTGTTCAGGACAGGGGACCGGGATGTGAAATCCAGAAGCTTTGGCTCAAGCTGAGGACCCGGCTCGGTACCCACAGTCACCTGTGACGACTTGTTGCCTCCGGCCCCCAGCCCCGCCCAGGGCCTGCAGCTATCAGGCCCCGCCCGCGCCAGGGTGGGCGGGGTAACGCGATCTCCCGCAGCTTGCTTACCGGGTCCTTATCCTCGCCTCCAAACTGGGCTGCCTGACCCTAGACCTGGGTTTCATCTTGTCCCTGCATCCAGCACTGGGACGGATAGGCCAGCCCATTCCATCCTACAGTCAGGCAAAGAGGACTGAACCAATGCCTAGTATGTATTCTGCATTATGGATTTGACAGACATGGTCACCTGAGCCCACAGAACTCTCAATCTAATGAGGGAGTTTGACAGGTAAACAGTCAGAAGGCCAAATGTCCTGGACTACACAGCAAGGTCGTAGGTTTGGGGGCGCATACTGTTAAGGCACTCAACACGACCTGGGTTTCAGAGGAGGCCTCATGAAGAAACCGTTACATATGATGACATGAAGGATGCACTGGAGCTAGCCAGACCTACTTAGAGAAAAGTTTTGCAGGCAAAAGGAACAGCATGTGCTAAGGCCCAGAGAAAACAAGGCATTGCTGACCTGAGGGGAGACTGTTATGGTAGAAGGTAGAGTACAGAGGACCTTGTGGTGAGATTTGAAGCTAAAGAGACAGGCTGGGCCCGTGAGAAGAGATCTGGACATGGAGCAATGGATAGTCACTAAGATGTTAAGCAGGAGAAAAGGGTTTTGTGTCTTACCCAGATCCTCTAGACAGGCCATGAACATTCTGCCGCCTTTGACTATATTGCTTTGGTCCTCTTCACACTCTGCAGGCATTATGATTAATTAAATTCTGTCCCTTTAAACAGTAACCTCTTTGTGGTCAGGAGTAGGTCTTACTGATATACCTCCTTGATCTATCTAGTCAAATGTCTTGTACGTATTAGTTCTATAACCATTTAAACATTGAACTCATCTCTACTTTAAATCTTAGTGGTGGAAAACATTGCAACAAAAAATAATATGTTATGAACAATTCTCTTCTGACCGTGAACCACAGGGAAATAGACTTCCCCGGTGCTGTCCTAAATCCAAGGTATTGGGCAGATGCCTCTGGAGTGCCTTTACTGGCCCTGAATCAAGATTATTTGCTGGCTGATGCCTATAGGGATGATGGACATTTTAATGCTTCATGTTTCTGACATTAAAAGTTTTCCATGATTGCTTCTATATTTTCTGTATTATTTTCTCAAGGAAGATGTTTCTTCTGCTTTGTATGGATTTGGATCTGTAAAAGTCAGTATGACACCACTAACCTGGCCCTCAAACATTCACTGGCCTATAGGCAACCTCCCAGATAGCTAAGGCCAGTAGCAAAGTTGATTTGCAGGTCAGAGTGAACCCTCACTGAGGTACTGTTGTTTTACAGCTTACATTGATGCAGTCAGAAGAAACAAATACCCAGAAGACAGACCTCCTGAAAGTCATGACCCCTGTGGTTGCTGTAACTGCATGAAGGGACAGAAGGAAAAGAAGTCTGAGAATGAATGGAGTCAGACCCGACAGGGTGAGGGAAACTCCACTTATACAGAGGAGCAACTGCTTGGAGTACAAAGGTGAGCCTGTAGTGGGATTAAATGAGTGATTTTATGTAGAGTGCCTAGCGCAGATGACTGCTATTATTATTATTATCATTGAAGCACAATAACATCTTGGCCTCAGAGGCAAAGTTAGGTGGAAGTGGAGTGTTAGGCTATAATCTGAAGTAACTGCCCTGCTTCTACTCTGAGAGAATCAGGGAAAACCAGGTTGACATAACAGACATCTGTACAACATCCTACTCAACAATATCAGAATATACAATCTTCTCAAGTATACATGGAACATTATCCAGAGTAGACCATATGTTAGGCTATAAAACAAGCCTTAATAAATTTAAAAGGATTAAAATAAAACACTATATGTTCTTTGAAATTGACAACAGATGGAAATTTGGGTAATTCACAAATGTGTCGGGGAGGGCAATGGCACCCCACCCCAGTACTCTTGCCTGGAGAATCCGATAGATGGAGTAGCCTGGTGGGCTGCAGTCCATGGGGTCGCTAACAGTCGGACAGACTGAGCGACTTCACTTTCACTTTTCTCTTTCATGCATTGGAGAAGGAAATGGCAACCCACTCCAGTGTTCTTACCTGGAGAATCCCAGGGATGGGGGAGCCTGGTGGGCTGCCGTCTATGGGGTCACACAGAGTCGGACACGACTGAAGTGACTTAGCAGCAGCAGCAGCAGCAGCACAAATGTGTAAAAATTAAACAACATATTCCTAAATAACAAATAGGTCACAGAAGAAGTCACAAGGAAAATTAGAAAATACTTTGAGATGATTAAAAACANTGGGCTGCCGTCTATGGGGTCACACAGAGTCGGACACGACTGAAGTGACTTAGCAGCAGCAGCAGCAGCAGCACAAATGTGTAAAAATTAAACAACATATTCCTAAATAACAAATAGGTCACAGAAGAAGTCACAAGGAAAATTAGAAAATACTTTGAGATGATTAAAAACACAACACACCAAAACATATAGGATACAGCTAAAGCAATACTTAGAGGAAATTTATACCTATAAATGTTTATTTTTCTAAAATCTCAAATCAATCAGTTCAGTTCAGTTCAGTCGCTCAGTCGTATCCGACTCTGCAACCCCATGATTTGCAGCACGCCAGGCCTCCCTGTCCATCACCAACTCCTGGAGCTCACTCAGACTCACGTCCATCGAGTCCGTGATGCCATCCAGCCATCTCATCCTCTGTTGTCCCCTTCTCCTCCTGCCCCCAATCCCTCCTAGCATCAGAATCTTTTCCAATGAGTCAACTCTCTGCATGAGGTGGCCAAAGTGCTGGAGTTTCAGCTTTAGCATCATTCCTTCCAAAGAAATCCCAAGGTTGATCTCCTTTAGAATGGACTGGTTGGATCTCCTTGTAGTCCAAGGGACTCTCAAGAGTCTTCTCCAACACCACAGTTCAAAAGCATCAGTTCTTTGGCACTCAGCTTCCTTCACAGTCCAACTCTCACATCCATACATGACCACTGGAAAAACCATAACCTTGACTAGACGGACCTTTGTTGGCAAAGTAATGTCTCTGCTTTTGAATATGCTATCTAGGTTGGTCATAACTTTTCTTCCAAGGAGTAAGCGTCTTTTAATTTCATGGCTGCAGTCACCATCTACAGTGATTTTGGAGCCCCCAAAAATAAAGTCTGACACTGTTTCCCCATCTATTTCCCATGAAGTGATGGGACCAGAGGCCATGATCTTCGTTTTCTGAATGTTGAGCTTTAAGCCAACTTTTTCACTCTCCACTTTTACTTTCATCAAGAGGCATTTTAGTTCCTCTTCACTTTCTGCCATAAGGGTGGTGTCATCTGCATATTTGAGGTGATTGATATTTCTCCCGGAAATCTTGATTCCAGCTTGTGTTTCTTCCAGCCCAGCGTTTCTCATGATGTACTCTGCATGTAAGTTAAATAAGCAGGGTGACAATATCCAGCCTTGACGTACTCCTTTTCCTATTTGGAACCAGTCTGTTGTTCCATGTCCAGTTCTAACTGTTGCTTCCTGACCTGCATATAGGTTTCTCAAGAGGCAGGTCAGGTGGTCTGGTATTCCCATCTGTTTCAGAATTTTCCACAGTTCATTGTGATCCACATAGTCAAAGCCTTTGGCATAGTCAATAAAGCAGAAATAGTTGTTTTTCTGGAACTCTCTAGCTTTTTCGATGATCAGTAAATCAATCAATAACCTAATCTAAAAAAAGAAGAACAACAAAAAAAAGAAGAACAAAATAAATTCAAACAAACAGAAGGAAATAATATAGAGTGAAAATAAATGAAATAGAGGATAGCAAAACAATAGAGATCAACAAAATCAAAAGTTGTTGGTTATCAACAAAACTGACAAACTTTTAGCTAGACTGACCAAGCCAAAAAAGGGAGAAGACTCAGATAACTAAAATCAGAAGTGAAATAGGGGATATCACTACCAATTTTACAAAAATAATGATTATGTAAGAGAATACTGTGAACAATTATATGCCAACAAATTAGAGAACTTAAATGGATAAATTTAATTTCCCACAAATAAAAGTCCAGGCACCGATGACTTAACTGGTGAATTCTACCAGATGTCTGAAGAATTAACTAATCTTTCATTAACTATTATAGAAAATAGCAAAGAAGGGAACACTTTCCAAGTCATTCTATGAGACCAGTATTACCCTATAACCAAAAGCAGATGAAAGCATCACAAGATGGGTACAGATTTCTGCAACATATAAAACATGTAAGAAGGATTATATATCTTGACCAAGTGAGATTCATCCTAGGAGTACAAGGTTGTTTAACACATGAAAATAAAATAATGTAATATACCATATTAATAGAATAAAAGACAAAAGTCATATGATCATTTCAATAGGTGTAGAAAAAGCATTTGACAAAATCCAACACTCTCATGATAACAATATTCAGTATACTAGGAATAGAAAGGAACTTCCTCAACCAGATAAAGGTCATCTACAAAAAATCTACAGCTAATATCATACTTAATGATAAATAATTTTATGTTCTCCAAGATCAGAAACAGGACAGGAACAAGACAACTACATTCACTCTAGCTATTACTATTCAACATTGTGCTGAATGTTCAAGCCAGGGCAATTAGGCAAGAAAAATAAGAAGCCAACCAGATTGGAAAAAAGGAGTGAAACTGTTCACATATGTTATGATCTAGTATAGAAAATTTTAAGGAATATGTACACACAAACTATTAAAACTAATAAACGACTTCAGCAAAGATCAATATACAAAAATCATTATTTTTCTTTTTTTCACATAATAAACATATATTTATAGATATATAATTTCAGAATTCTAATCAAGAAATATAGTGGGTCCATGTTCTTACTGCACATGGCTCAGCCCATCTAGGGACATCTACTGAAACCAGAGGGTCACGGTGATGGGGGCAGAGCATTGGGGTCAGCACAGGCAGGTTACTCTCATCCACATTCAATTCTGAGCATCTCTCTTGGCTAGGGTGGCCACTTCATCACAGGGCAGGACTTTATTTATAAAGCCATATTTGACATTTCTTAACCAAGCTTCCTTTCCCAGCAAGAATCCTATTTGTTGGGGAACTTTTAAAAGAGAGCCAAGAGAAGCTCCGGGAGGGTGACCCCCCTCCTGGCTGGCAGCTTGGGGTACTAAGGCTTTGGGGGATGGCTGGCTCAATGACACATCCACTGCCAGAGAAAAATTTGGGAAAAACAGTAATTCCAAAGGTTCAGTATAAACTGTGGAAATGAATAAAACCTCCCTCCCTCCCCCTGGCAGTAACTGCTATTTTGAGAAAAACCCTTTTGAAAGTGATGATAAGAAACTCTTATGGTTCATCCTTTGTCCAACATGCAAGAGAAGGCCAGGTGGCGTCACGACCATGGAAGGTAGAGACAGAGGTGCCCACGGTCATGGACTTTCTTTAGGAGCCAGCTGCTGCCCCAGGGTCCTGGGCACCACCTGGTTGACTCTTCGAGGAAAAGCCTTCTGGAGTCTTTGGTATATAACTTAGGAAAAACCAGTAGCAACAATGGGTCTATGCCCTGGGGCACCTATAAGGAAAAACTTGCATTATTATTATTATTATTTCTATACATTATTTTTCTATGCATTAGCAATGAACAATCTGAAAATGAAAACAATTTCATTTATAACAGCATCAAAAAGAATAAAATGCTTAGGAATAAATTTAACAAATGTAAGACTGTACATTGAACACTATAAACTTAATTAAAAGAAATTAAAGAAACTCTAAATAAATGGGAAGTTTGCCTGTGTTTATGAATTGAAAGGCTTAATATTGGTTCAGTTCAGTCGCTCAGTCATGTTCAACTCTATGACCCCATGGACTGAAGCATGCCAGGCTTCCCTGTCCATCACCAGCTCCTGGAGCTTGCTCAAACTCATGTCCATTGAGTCGGTGATGCCATCCAACCGTCTCATCCTCTGTCTTCCCCTTTTCCTCCTGCCTTCGACCTTTCCCAGCATCAGGGTCTTCACATCAGGTGGCCAAAGTATTGGAGTTTCAGCTTCAGCATTAGTCCTTCCAATGAATATTCAGGACTGGTTTCCTTTGGGATGGACTGGTTGGATCTCCTTGCAGTCCAAGGGACTCTTGAGAGTCTTCTCCAACACCACAGTTCAAAAGCATCAATTCTTTGGCGGTCGGCTTTCTTTATGGTCCAACTCTCACATCGTACATGACTTATGGAAAAAACATAGCTTTGACTATATGGACCTTTGTTGGTAAAGTAATGTCTCTGGTTTTAATATGCTGTCTAAGTTGGTCGTAGCTTTTCTTCCAAGGAGCAAGCATCTTATAATTTCATGGCTGCAGTCACCATCTGCAGTGATTTTGGAGCCCAAAAAGATAACTCTCTCTGTTTCCATTATTTCCTTATCTATTTGCCATGAAGTGATGGGACTGGATGCCATGATCTTAGTTTTCTGAATGTTGAGTTTTAAGCCACTTTTTCACTCTCCTTTTTCATTTTCATCAAGAGGCTCTTTAGTTCTTCACTTTCTGCCTTAAGGATGGTGTCTCTGCATATCTGAAGTTATTGATATTTTTCCCAGCAATCTTAATATTGATAATATTCCTCAAATTGATCCACAGATTCAACACAATCCCTAATAAATTCCCAGTTACCTTTTTTTGCAGAAATTGACAATCTGATCCTGAAATTCATATGAAAGTGCAAAGGACCTAGAGTAACCAAGTGTTAGTCACTCAGTCGTGTGCAACTCTTTGTGACCCCATGGACTGTAGCCCGCCAAGCTTCTCTGTCCAAGGGATTATCCAGGCAAGAATACTGGAGTGGGTAGCCATTCCCTTCTCCAAGGGATCTTCCCAACCCAGGGATTGAACCTGTGTTTCCTGCATTGTAAGCAGATTCTTTACCATCTGAGCCACCAGGGAAGCCAAAACAGTCTTGGGAAAAAAGTGCAAAGTTGGAAGACTCATACTTCCCAATTTCAAAACCTACTGCAAAGATTCAGAATGAAGATAGTATGCACTAGCATAGGATAGACATTTAGATCAATGAAATAGAATTAGCACTCCTGAGATAAACCCTTACATTTATGATTAATTGGTTTTTGACAAGAGTGCCAAGACAATTTAATGGGGGAAAGATTAGTCTTCTTGTTGGGACAACTGGATATCCACATTGCAAAAAATGAACTTGGACTACTTCCTCACACAAATTAATTCTAAGACCTAAGACCTAAATATAAGAGCTAAAACTATAAAATTCTTAGAAGAAAACATAAATGTAAAGCTTTGTAACATTGGATTAGGGAGTGATTTTGTGTTGACAACCAAAGTACACGTTATAAAAGAAAATATAGGCAAATTGGACTTCATCAAAATTTAAAATTTTGTACTTCAAAAGATACCACCAAGAAGGTGAAAAATCAACCTACAAAACAGGAGAAAATATTTTCAAATTATATGTCTGATAAGGGAGAGATGGAAAGAGAAAGAGAGAGGTAGGAGAGTGTTTGCCATGGAATCAGGAATTGGAAACTAGGGTAGGGAATCCATAGTTTCAGGAATTGGAAACTAGGGTGAGGAATCCCCACAAGCAGCTATTGGGGAAGGACCCCGACTGATATTCCAGACCCTGCATTAATAGTCCTGACTGTGGTACTAACTTATTATGAACTCTTCAGCAACACTGTGAGCCTCTGCCTGCTCAACTGAGTTGTGTGATAGAAAAAACTGGAGGTACTTTAAATGCCCGTCAGTAGGTAATGTACATGCATGCATGCTCAGTCACTCAGTTGTGTCTGACTCTTTGCAACCCTGTGGATTGTTGCCCACCAGGCTCCTCAGTCCATGGGGTTTTTCCAGGGCAAGAACACTGGAGTAGGGTGCCATTTTCTCCTCAAGAAGATCTTCCTGACCCAGGGATCAAACCCAAGTCTCCTGCATTGACAGGTGGATTCTTTACCACTGAACCACCTGGGAAGCCCATACATCCATAACAGTGCAAGAATATGCACCCTTTAGAAGAATGTAGTAGATTTTTTAAAAAGTATAGTTGATTTACATTGATGTGTTAGTTTCTAGTGTGGAGCAAAGTATTGTGTTATGTAAAACTGAATATATATATATATATGTTTTTTTTCAGATTCTTTTCTATTATAGATTATTATAGATATTGAGTACAGTTCCTTGTGCTATATATATATAGTACGACCTTACTGATTATTTTATATAAAGTAGTATGTATCTGTTAATCCCCAAGTCCTAATCTGTTCCCCTCCTTCCCACTTCCCCACCCCTGCTTTCCCCTCATTTCAGTTCAGTTCAGTCACTCAGTCTTGTCTGACTCTGCGACCTCATGGACTGCAGCACACCAAGCCTACCTGTCCATCACCAACTCCTGGAGTTTACCTAAACTCGTGTCCATTGAGTCGGTGATGCCATCCAACCATCTCATCCTCTGTCATCCCCTTCTTCTCCCTCCTTCAGTCTTTCCCAGCATCAGGGTCTTTTCCAGTGAGTCAGTTCTTCGCATCAGGTGGCCAAAGTATTGGAGTTTCAGCTTCAGTATCAATCTTTCCAATGAACACTCAGGACTGATCTCCTTTAGGATGGACTGGTTGGATCTCCTTGCAGTCCAAGAGACTCTCAAAAGTCTCCTCCAACACCACAGTTCAAAAGCATCAATTCTTCGACACTTGGCTTCCCTTAGAGTCCAACTCTCACATCCATACATGACTACTGGAAAAACCATAGCCTTGACTAGACAGACCTTGATGATTCTGTAAAAGTGCTGCACTCAATAAGCCAGCAAATTTGGAAAACTCAGCAGTGGCCAGAGGACTGGAAAAGGTCAGTTTTCATTCCTATCCCAAGAAAGGCAATGCCAGAGAGTGCTCAAACTACCGCAAAATTGCACTCATCTCACACGCTAGTAAAGTAATGCTCAAAATTCTCCAAGCCAGGTTTCAACAATACGTGAACCATGAATTTCCAG
>SJYX01002001.1:20677-36439 GCA_006410675.1 Oreotragus oreotragus
ACACACACACGCACCACATCTTTTCTATCCATTCATCTGGCTTATTGTAAAGAGTGCTGCTGTGAACACTGGAGTGCATCTATCTTTTCAAATTGGAGTTTTCATCTTTTCTGGATGTATGTCCAGCATCATATGTTCTATTTTTAGATTTTTTAAGGAACCACCATACTGTACTCCATAGTAGCTGCACCAATTTATATTCCTCCCAAGAATGTAGGAGGGTTTCCTTTTTTCCACACCCACTCAAGCATTTGTATTTTGTAGACTTTTTGATGATCGCCATTCTGACCAATGTAAGGTGATAGATACCTCATTGTCGTTTTGATTCACATTTCTCTAGTAATTAGCAATGTTGAGATCTTTTTGTGTGCCTGTTGGCCATCTGTAGAATGTGGTAGATTTTTAACAATAGCCAATATTTACATCATCTCAGATGCTATCACGCATTTTAATGAACACTTAATTATAACAGCTCTGTGAAATATAGGTATAATTATTAGCCCATTTCAAAAGATAACACAATTCATAGAGTGAAGTCCACAGCAAAGTCCAATTGCCAACCAAGGGATTTTGACTCCAGAGTTCATATTGTAGTCCATCCATTCTAAAGGTGTGGTTTGGGAATCCCAAGACCATTTTGGAGAGGGGTCTGCAAGTATTAAACTCAGATGCCAACCAAGGCATTTTGACTCCAGAGTTCATACTGTAGTCCATCCATTCTCAAAGGTGTGGTTTGAGAATCCTAAGACCATTTTGAAAAAGGGTCTGCAAGTTTTAAACTATCTTTATGAACTTTCCTAGTGGTCCAGTTGTTAAGATTCTTTGCTTCCACTGCAGGGGGTGCAGGTTTGACCACTGATGAGGAAAGTTCCACATGCTGCTTGGTGCAGCACTGCCCCCCCCCCAAAAAAAACACACAATATCTTCATAATAATACAAACACATATTTCCCTTTTTCACTTGAGAGGCTATATAATATCCAATTATACCTTTTTATAAGAGTATAAAAGACTTTTTATATCAAAAAGTTCAGAACTGCTGCTCTGGTGGTGTAAACTATTATCCCTGTACTTCTCATCTCTGTAAGTTACTAGTCAATCCCCAAGATAAAGTGTTGTTTAAAAAAAGGATGTAGAAGGGTGATTATAATATGCTTACATTTAGGTATTAATAAGAAAAAGTAAAAGAATGGGGCCATTTCCATACATGTGCTGTCTCTGTACATGGGAATCAGAAAACTTTTTTTTTTTTGGCTGTGCTATGCATCTTGTAGGATCTCAGTTCCCTGGCAGAGATTGAACCTGGGTTATGGCAGTGAAAGCTCAGAATCCTAACTACTAGGCCACCAAGGAAATCCCCATGGAAAACTTCTAACCGTGGTTATTCTTAGCATAGGAGACTGGATGACGGAAAATGGGGAAGCAGGAAGTTGTTTCACTGTATATAGTTTAGTATTATGGATATTTTTCTTCTACCATCAGTTCAGTTGCTCAGTCATGTCCAGCTCTTTGCAACCCCATGGACTGCAGCATGCCAGGCTTCCCTGTCCATCACCAACTCCCAGAGCTTGCTCAAACTCATGTCCATCAAGTTGGTAATGCCATCCAACCATCTCATCCTCTGTCGTCCCCTTCTCCTTATGCCTTCGATCTTTCCCAGCATCTGGGTCTTTTCCAATGAGTCTGTTCTTCACATCAGGTGGCCAAATTATTGGAGTTTCAGCTTCAGCATCACTCCTTCCAATGAATATTCAGGACTGATTTCCTTTAGGATTGACTGGTTTGATCTCCTTGCAGTCCAAGGGACTCTCGAGAGTCTTCTCCAACACCACAGTTCAAAAGCATCAATTCTTTGGCACTCAGCTTTCTTTATAGTCCAACTCTCACATCCATATATGACTCCTCGAAAAACCATAGCTTTGACTAGACAGACCTTTGTTGGCAAAGTAATGTCTCTGCTTTTTAAAAAAAATTTTTATTGAAGGATAATTGCTTTACAGAATTTTGTTGTTTCTGCTCTTTAATATGCTGTCTAGGTTGGTCATAGCTTTTCTTCCAAGGAGCAAACATCTTTTAATTTCATGGCTGCAGTCACCATCTGCAGTGAATTTGGAGCCCCAAAAAATAAAGTCTCACTATTTCCATTGTTTCCCCATCTATTTGTCATGAAGTGATGAGACTGGATCCCATGATCTTAGTTTTCTGAATGTTGAGTTTTAAGCCAACTTTTTCGCTCTCCTCTTTTACTTTCATCAATAGGCTGTTTAGTTCTTCTTCACTTTCTGCCATAAGGGTTATTGATATTTCTCCGGGCAAGCTTGATTCCAGCTTGTGCTTCATCCAGCCTGGTATTTTGCATGATACAGTCTGCATATAAGTTAAATAAACAGGGTGACAATATACAACCTTGACGTACTCTTTTCCCAATTTGGAACCAATCTGTTGCTCCATGTCCAGTTCTAACTGTTGCTTCTTGACCTGCGTACAGATTTCTCAGGAGGTAGGTAAGGTGCCTTTATAACTTTTTAAAACAAAGTTTAAAAAGATAGCCATAAAAAAAGAGGTACATTTAGACAAATGGTTAGGGTATTTCTTCTGCCTTTGCTGTCCTGTGGTTCAACTTTGAGGACCTTAGATTGGGCCTTAATATAAGGATTAGTATACTTGTTCTACTCAGGGATATAGAAAGAATAAAATATTAGATGTAAAAATACTTTGAAAGGAATTAAGGGATATAGAAAGAATAAAATATTAGATGTAAAAATACTTTGAAAGGAATTAAGCTGTCACTGGGAGGAGGACATTGTTAGTGAATTAAATGATTCATTAATGTGTTCACCAGTTTTCTCTCTTTCTTTCTGCCTTGGGTCTCACAGATTGGATATTGATTTACTATTTTGCAGTTAATTGTACAAAAGGGACCTTTGTAGACATACCCAAAAAAATGTTTCTGATTTGTGTTTTTAGGATCAAGAAATGCAGAAATTACTATGAAATTTTGGGAGTTTCACGAGATGCTAGTGATGAAGAGCTTAAGAAAGCTTACAGAAAACTTGCCCTGAAATTTCATCCTGACAAGAACTGTGCCCCTGGAGCAACAGATGCTTTCAAAGGTCTGATCTTAAACTAATGCTTAATTATGCCCTCCTTGTGATGTCTGGTCACAGCAAGTTGTTTCCAGCCTCCCTTGTAATTGTTTTCTAAGGCTACAAGCAGGGTCTTGTTTTTTCCTGCCACACCTCTTAGATAGTGGTTATTAGCATAGCTCTCTCCTTAATTTCTTACCTTAATTTCTTTTGGAAAAAAAAATGGTTTCTCTGTAATACCTTACAGAACCTTTTATTCTTTGATTCAGTAAATATTTATTGAAGATCTATGTGTCAGGTGCCAGGGTAAGCAAAACTGATATGATTCCTCTTGTGGAACTTAAAGGTTGGTAGCCACTTGCAGGCAGGGCCTAGACAGTGTTTCAAAACTTCTTTGACCATGAAACTCTTTGTTCATGAAACCTGCATTATAAACATGTGGTTAGTATAAAAAGGCTTTATGAGACTTTGTAAAGAGCAAAAACATAGTTATAGATCAAAGCTTTTTCCATTGATTTCTGTGATACTTTCAGAAACATATTCTCAAAAAATATTTTGGATCCAATACATAAATAAAAATTTTACTAAAGAGCTTCACCCTGAGGAATGTCATTGATTCAGGAAAGGATTATCAGTGGATGCTAAAACAATTGGGTAATAGGTTGTTGTTGAATAGAATATTCACATAACGTCAAAGTATCACCCCACATAACACTTACTGATTTTGTTGTTGCTGCTACTGCTAAGTCACTTCAGTCGTGTCTGACTCTGTGCGACCCCGTAGACGGCAGCCCACCAGGCTCCCCTGTCCCTGGGATTCTCCAGGCAAGAACACTGGAGTGGGTTGCCATTTCCTTCTCCAGTGCATTAAAGTGAAAAGTGAAAGTTGCTCAGTTGAGTCCGACCCTCAGCGACCCCATGGACTGCAGCCTTCCAGGCTCCTCCGTCCATGGCATTTTCCAGGCAAGAGTACTGGAGTGGGGTGCCATTGCCTTCTCCAGATTTTGTTGTTATTTAGTTGCTAAATCATGCCTGACTCTTTTGTGACTCCATGGGACTATAGCCCGCCAGGCTTCTCTGTCTTGGGATTTCCCAGGCAAGAATACTGGAGTGGGTTGCCATTTCCTTCTCCAAGGAATCTTCCCAACCCCGGGATCGAACCCCAGTCTGCTACATTGGCAGGTAGATTCTTTACCACTGAGCCACTTGGGAAGCCCAGATTGTACAGGAAATTTTTCTAAGTAATGGAGATAGCTAGCTGTTACTACTTTAAGCAAGTGATCTAATTTATCATCACCATTACTAGAATAATTTAACATTACATGTTGTAATACTATGTGGTATTCTTGCCAGAATGTTTGACCTGAATCTAATAAAGAGGAAACAATCAAAATATGGAACATTCTACAAAAAACACTGAACTACTCTTCAAAAAATTCAATAAAGAAAAGCAAAAAAGGTGGGGAGACTGTTCCAGATGAAAAGAAACTAAAGAGATGTGAAACCAAGGGCAGTACATTAACCCTGAATGGATTTACTGGATGATAATGAATTGGTGTTAATTTTCTTAACTGTGATATGATATTTTGATCATGTAGGAGAGTATCTTTCTTCTTCAGAGATGTATGCTAAAATATTTAGGAGTGAAGTGTCATAATATCTTCGGCCTACTTCCAAGTGATTCAGCAAGAAAAAATGAATACATATTATATATATATATGCATGTATGTGTAGAGCATTGAGAAAAGCAAAGTGGTAAAATACTAACATTGATGAATAAGGGTAAAGGTGTTTATTGTACTATTTTTTTCAACTTTTCTGGAGATTTGAATTTTTCAAAAGGAAAAGTAAGGACTTCTCTGGTGGTCTGGTGGCTAAGACTCAGTGCTTGCAATGCAGGGGACCCAGGTTCAATCCCTGGTCAGGGAACTAGATCCCACGTGCTGCAACTGAAAGATTAAAGACCCCTAATACCCTAACTAAGATGCTGCACAGCCAAATAAATAAATGTTTGTAAAAAAGAAAAAGTAACAAAAATGATAGATCTGAGACATTTTTTTAAAGTCAGCATTTACCTTAGAGGACAAGCTACCTTTGTTGATGTGCCTTTGTGAATCTCATTCTCCCCACAGTTTCTATAAGGAAACAGATAAACCACATTCTCTTCATACCTTCGTGTAGAGCATGTCACAGACTAATGCCATTTCTCTAAGAAATCTGCCAGATTTCAAGGGATATGAATGTTTAAACAACTCTGTTTAGGTTTTTCTGTTTGTTTTTTTTATTCTGCTTAACTGTCTTATTGCTATAAATACTTAATACAGTTCCCTGACTAGAAGACTCAAGGAAATGCTCTTTCTGACTATGTTTCTGATAGTGTTGACTGAATTAAAGGTAGGCAGGTGGGAATGACTTAAAAGATTTTTTTTTTTAAGATTTCTTTGATTGGTGGTACTGACTGTATGTTTAAATGAAATTGGACAAAGTTTGCACATTTGTGCACGAGGAGAAGTGATGGTACGCTTATGTAGTCTATTCAGACTTTGATCCCTTACTGAGGCACTGGACATTTTTTTGTTTTTTTTTAAGCCACTATGATTGGCTTGTGGGATCTTAGTTCCCCAACCAGGGAATGAACCTGGACCCTCAGTGGTGGAAGCACAGGTTCTAACCACTGGATGACCAAGGAATTCCCTGGAGATACATTTCCTAATTTCTAAAGTGAAAGTGAAAGTGAAAGTGAAGTCGCTCAGTCGTGTCCAACTCTTTGCGACCCCATGGACTGCAGCCCACCAGGCTCCTCTGTCCATGGGATTCTCCAGGCAAGAGTACTGGAGTGGGTTGCCATTTCCTTCTCCAGAGGATCTTCCCGACCCAGGGATTGAACCCAGGTCTCCCGCATTGCAGGCAGACGCTTTAAAACTATGTTTAAAAGTAAGCTAAAATAAGACTGATGACTGAGGATTTTGCTTTTAACTAAGTAGGAGGCTTTTTATTTATTATTTTATTCAGGAGATTGTATGTGACTTCATGTTAGAATACCATTGCTTATGTATAAACTGTTTCTGATCATAAACTATTACTCTCAAGTGAAATAACACATTTTTGTTGAGGGATAACAGTACTTCTAAGTTTATCTTGACTCCAGTGTTGTTTAAGGCTTATCAAACTAGATCTTGGGAAGATTTCAAGGGCAAGCACTTTGGTGAACTTTCCAGGCCCAGTGACCTCTCCTTGGGTCACTGTGAAGTTGTCCAGCACCAACTCCTCACTGCTACTCTGGGCTCTTCTTCACTGCTACTACTGTGATTACCCTCAGCTGCAACAGTGTACTCTGGTGCTTTTTGTTTTTGTTGCAGCAATAGGAAATGCCTTTGCAGTCCTGAGCAATCCTGACAAGAGACTCCGCTATGATGAATATGGAGATGAACAGGTGACTTTCACTGCCCCTCGAGCCAGACCTTATAATTATTACAGGGACTTTGAAACCGACATCACTCCAGAAGAGCTGTTCAATGTCTTCTTTGGAGGACATTTTCCTACAGGTTAGTATCCCAACTTTTTTCATTTAAAAAGTCTTAGGAACTTCCCTGGTGGTCCAGTGGTTAAGACTCTGCACTTCTACTGCAGGGGGCTCAGGTTTGATCCCGGGTTGGAGAGCTAAGATCCCATATGCCATGTGGTGTGGCCAAAAACAATCATATATATTTTCAGGATCTGAATAGAGGTAGAAACAACAAGACTTTGGAATCAGATAAGCTGAGGTTGAAGTCGTCTCCAGCCTCCAACTATGCATGATTTTTACTTAGTCCTTCTGATCTTGTTTCCTTACCAAAAAATGGGCTGATAATACCAACCTCACAGGGCTGCTGTAAGGATTGGATATTTTTTTAAGTGTTTTATAAATTAGAAGCAAAATTCATTTATTATAATTATTGTAAACTAGCACTTATGTAAAGGTTAGAAAAATACTCCCAGAGAATTGGAAGTTGGGTTAATTAAATGCCTTGGAAGTAAATTGAATTTTGTGGAGTTGCTATTAAAGATACTAGTGACATAATCTGATATTGGGCAAGAAGGCAGATAAGAGCATGTCAGACAGGATTCACGGCCCAAGTGCTGTTTCTTTCTCTGCCTCTCAGGTTTCTCTCACTCACTAGTTACAAAGGACTGTTTAAATAAGGGTGAGAGAGCTAAGCATGTCCCATTTTTAGCTGGTTCACTTGATATACCTAGTGTCTTACTTTTCTATTGGGTAATATGGGACAATCAGTCAGTCAGTTCAGTCGCTCAGTCGTGTCCGACTCTTTGCGACCCCATGAATTGGAGCACGCCAGGCCTCCCTGTCCATCACCAACTCCCTGTTCACTCAGACTCACGTCCATCGAGTCAGTGATGCCATCCAGCCATCTCATCCTCTGTCGTCCCCTTCTCCTCCTGCCCCCAATACCCTCAAAGAGCCTAGTTGGAAGCACGGACCTTGGAAAAGGCAAGGAAGAGGTGTGTGCCATGTTGCATGCTAAGTATTTTTCTTTCTTTTCCAGGAAATATTCATATGTTTTCAAATGTGACAGATGACACCCACTATTACCGTCGGCGGCACCGACATGAGAGAATGCAGACACGGAAGGAAGAGGAAGAAGATAAGCCTCAGGTACCTGGGGAGGACAGGACAATAGCTGCCCATAAACGCTTATACTGAAACTGACCTTTATGGAGTAAGATCAGGTTTTTGAAGTTCAGCTTGAGATATGTGCTAAAGCGTGCTTTAGGAAAGCGGAAGCATGGTAAGAAGAGCTGGATAACTGGCCCAAATAAGCCAGAATGGTACCCCCTCCCCCACCCATTCTTTGGTGACTATCCTGGGAAATCTGTTCCCCTATCGGCCTGTCTTGAAAAAGATTTTCTTGACTGCAGAGAATAGGGACCCCCTTTATAATATTCAGTACTAAAGGGGGTTTAAATTAAGGGATCAAGGGAGTCTTGTGAAGCTCAAGGGCAGGAAGCACCCTGGGCCTTGTGACAGATGGAAACCAGGAACTGGGGTGCTGTCAGGCATCACGCAGCTGTGCTCTCCGTGACTCTTGGGGCCAGACTGTTTCCAGTTCTCCTGACTCTCTGCATCTGCTTTGTTCTCTCTAAGCAGCCTGGCTTTTCTGCTTCCCCTTGCAAGTGTCCAGTCTACAGTGCCTCTGAGTATGTGTCCTTTCAAGTGACTGCCTAGCAGTGAATGGTGATGAATCTCAATCTCAGATTCTTAGGAGAATGTGATCATCCCTGCTATGGTTAGCTGTCTGCTAGATGTACCCTAGTCTGCTCAGCTGAGGCCAAGGCAACAGAACTGCATGATAACATGACCTCATGAGGTTCACAGGCTGGGCAGACTAGTGCACAGGTATCTGCTTCATTGGTCTTGGAAAAGGAGGCTGAAGGATTACTGAGTGTCAGTCCAGGTTGTGGGTGGGCCCCCTTCAGCCTTTTCAGCAGACAGAATGGAGCTGTTTGGTACTTCCCAGCAGAAAATACAACCTTCTCAGAAAAACTTTGGGCAATGTGCAATGCATTAGTAATGCATATTTTCTTTGCGAAAACTGTCCTATTTTCAGTAAGCTTTATATTGATGAAGAGCACTTACACCAAATATTTTTTCTTTTTCAGACTACATATTCTGCATTTATTCAGTTACTTCCAGTTCTGGTGATTGTGATTATATCTGTGATTACTCAGCTGCTAGCTGCTAATCCCCCATATAGTCTATTCTATAAATCGTAAGTCAAATACTTAAAAATCTTTCTTAACAACAAGCTGGTACATTACTAACATTTCATGTCACCTTTTGTTGTGGAAAACACTGATTTTGTGTTTAAAGGAACAGCTGGATAGTAATAATGCAGAGGCTCAAAATTACTTCAGGCAGTTTCCCATGCACTCAGGACCTGGATTGTTTTGTTCTACAGCGACATCATCTGGTCAACTGCGGGACAGCAACAGCTGGTTTCTGAGGGATTAACAGACTAACTCCAGGTTCAGATTAAATCTTTAACATTACATGTTAGAGTTAGAAAGGACCTTAATGAGCTTGTGAAAATATCGCTGCACCCCTGTGAATCTGAGAACATAGAAACTAAAATCTAGTGATTATGTCTAATTTAAGAAATTGCAAGATTAGGACTTTTATTCATAAGGCTGTACAGTCAAACCATAGTATCTCATTTCTTTGCTTTTGCTAAAAATATAGAAATCATTATAAAATTTGTATTGCATGAAAAATATGAGCTCTGATAGGAATTTTTAAATTTCTTCAATTAAGTATTTCAGTTAAATCAGTTCTCAACGTTTGATCCCTAGACCAAGCATCCCTAGACCAAGCATTAAATGGCAATATGTTAAAAGTGCAAACTCTTAAGCCTTACTCTGTATCTATTGAATCAGAAACTCTAGAGGTGAGAACCAGCAATATAAGTTTTAATAAGCCTTCCAGATAATTCTGGTCCATACTAAATTTAAGAATCACTGGTTTATTTTTTTAATTAATAATGGGAAATGAGCCATTCACAATTAGAGTTTAGCAGACAAAAACCTTTCAAATGTGGACTCTGTCGTGGAATAGTACCTAAGAGGAAGAGCTCTTGTTGGTGATCACTATAGCCTTAAGGCTATCATTTTAGATCAATATCTTCATTTTACAGAGAGGAAAGCTGAGACTCAGAGAGAGGTTATTGCTATCAGGTCACGCTGGCCTGAGTCCCTCTGATTTCCTGACTTCCCATATTTCTCCATATGCTACTGCCACCTCCTTTCTCATCAGGCCAGTGAGATAGGCAGGAACCTGCCCTCAGCTTTCCAGAAAGAGGCAAGAGCAATCATGGCCTGAGCTCTTAGACATCCAGCAAGATCCATGAGCTAAGAGATCAAAGGAAAAGCTAGGAAAAGGTCAAATATAACTCCTTTAAGATAGACTTTTTTCAATCTGAACAAAGCTTGGATTTGCACAGTACCATCACATTGTTTTAACTGGAATTTGAGCTCCCTTCTATACTTCCTTATGGTTAGACTTTAGTTAACCCACGACCTGTTAAAGTTTCTGAACATCAAAGACTTTGGGATATCACTAAGAGTTAGCCTGGAGGTATAACTGAAATCTTTTGTCTCAGTTTTTTGCAGTTCTCATCTAACAGCTATGTGTGAAGTACTTTTTATCATGTCCTAAAAATTGGAAATAAATTGGTATAAGCTGTCTAGTTATTTGTGAATAGTTTATAGTAGCGATCATTTCATTCAACCAACATTTACCAGTAGCCACTCTGTGCCAGCTGCCATGCCAGGTCCTGCAGAATATATAAATTGATTTTTAAACTTTCAGCATTCTACTTTTAACAGAGAAAACAGTCTAAGAGAGGTGAATCCAGGTAGCTGCACCTTCATGTTCATAACAACAATGTTTACGGTAGCCATGACATGGAAAAAGCCTACACACACACACGCACACATATGTACACACAGAGGAATATTATTCAGCCCTAAAAATGAAAATTCTAGCATTTCTGACTACACTGAGNAAAAAAGAAAACTACAGGTCAATATCAATGATGAACATAGATGCAAAAATCCTTTACAAAATTCTAGCAATCAGAATTGAACAACATATTAAAAAGATCATACATCATGGCCAAGTGGGCTTTATCCCAGGGATACAAGGATTCTTCAATATCCACAAATCAATCAATATAATACACCACAATAATAAATTGAAAATTAAAATCTATATGATTATGTCAATAGATGCAGAGAAAGCCTTTGACAAAGTTCAACATCCATTTATGATAAAAACTCTCCAGAAAGTNTGGCCAAGTGGGCTTTATCCCAGGGATACAAGGATTCTTCAATATCCACAAATCAATCAATATAATACACCACAATAATAAATTGAAAATTAAAATCTATATGATTATGTCAATAGATGCAGAGAAAGCCTTTGACAAAGTTCAACATCCATTTATGATAAAAACTCTCCAGAAAGTGAGAATAGAAGGAACATACCTCAACATAATAAAAGTTATATATGACAAACCCACAGCAAACATTATCCTCAAAGGTGAAAAATTGAAAGCATTTCCCCTAAAGTCAGGAACAAGACAAGGTTGCCCACTCTCACCACTACTTTTTAACATAGTTTTGGAAGTTGTGGCCACAGTAATCAGAGCAGAAAAAGAGATAAAAGAAATCCAGATTGGAAAAGAAGAAGTAAAACTCTGTTTGCAGATGACATGATCCTCTACAGAGATAACCTTAAAGACTCCACCAGAAAATTACTAGAGCTAATCAATGAATATAGTGAAGTTGCTGGATATAAAATCAACACACAGAAATCCCTTGCATTCCTATACACTAACAATGAGAAAACAGAAAAGGAAATTAAGGAAACAATTCTATTCACCATTGCAACGAAAAGAATAAAATACTTAGGAATATATCTACCTAAAGAAACTAAAGACCTATATATAGAAAACTATAAAACACTGATGAAAGAAATCAAAGAGGACACTAATAGATGGAGAAATATACCATGTTCATGGATTGGAAGAATCAATATAGTGAAAATGAATATATTACCCAAAGCAATCTACAGATTCAATGCAATCCCTATCAAGATACCAGCGGTATTTTTCACAGAACTAGAACAAATAATTTCAAGATTTGTATGGAAATACAAAAAACCTCGAATAGCCAAAGCTATCTTGAGAAAGAAGAATGGAACTGGAAGAATCAACCTGCCTGACTTCAGGCTCTACTACAAAGCCACAGTCATCAGGACAGTATGGTATTGGCACAAAGACAGAAATATAGATCAATGGAACAAAACAGAAAGCCCAGAGATAAATCCACACACCCATGGACACCTTATCTTTGACAAAGGAGGTAAGAATATACAATGGAGAAAAGATAATCTCTTAACAAGTGGTGCTGGGAAAACTGGTCAACCACTTGTAAAAGAATGAAACTAGAACACTTTCTAACACCATACACAAAAATAAACTCAAAATGAATTAAAGATCTAAATGTAAGACCAGAAACTATATAACTCCTAGAGGAGAATATAGGCAAAACACTCTCTGACAGAAACCACAGCAGGATCCTCTATGACTCACTTCCCAGAATATTGGAAATAAAAGAAAAATAAAAAAAACAAATGGGTGTTGAATTTTGACAAAAGTTTATTCTGTATCTATTGAGATGATCATATGGATTTTATTCTTCAGTTGGCTAATGTGGTGTATCACACTGTTCTTTTGGCAGATATTGAGAAATCCTAGCATCCCTGGGAAATAACCCACTCATTCATGATATGTGATCCTTTTAATATACTGTTGTATTTGATTTCCAGTATTTTGTTAAGGATTTTTCGACTATGTTCACCAGTGATATTGACCTTAATTTTCTTTTCTTGTAATATCTCTGCCTGGTTTTGGTATCAGGGTGATGGTGGCCTCATAGAATGAGTTTGGAAGTGTTCTTTCCTTTACCAGTTTTTGGAAGGGTTTCAGAAGGACAGATATTAACTCTTTTATTTGATAGAATTCACCTATGAAGCCATCTGGTCCTGGACTTTGGTTTGTTGGGAGTTTAAAAATCAATTTGTTTCCATTTTAAGATTCAATTTCAATGCTTGTAATTGATCTCTTCATATTTTCTGCTTCTTTCTGCTTCAGTCTTGCGATATTGTACATTTCTGATAATTTGTCAGTTTCTTCTAGGTTGTCTATTTTATTGACAGAGAGCTGCCTGAAGTAGTCTTTTATGACCCTTTCTATTTGTGTGGTGTCAGTTGTTACTTCTCATTTTTCATTTCTAATTTCATTGATTTGAGTCTTCTCTTGATGAGACTGGCTAAAGGTTTATCAGTTTTACCTTTTCAAAGAACCAGCTTTTGGTTTCGATGATCTTTTCAATTGTTTTCTTTGTCTCTATTTCATTTATTTCTGCTGTGATCTGTATGAGTTTTATAAAATTATTTTAGGAAAAAAATAACAAACAAAAACCAAACTCACAGAAACAGAGAACAGGAGTGATGTTGTGGAGAATGGGTGAAGTAAATCTTAAAATGTTACAAACATCCAGTTATACGATTGATTAATTGACATTTGGGGGATGTAAAGTATAACATGGTGATTATAGTTAATAATATTGTACTGCATATTTGAAAGTTGCTAGGTCAACTGATTTTAAATACACACAAAAAATATAATGGTTAGGTGATGGGAATGTTAACTAAAACCACAATGGTAGTCATTTTCAAATATATACATGTTTCAAACCACTATTTTGTACACTTTAAACTTATACAATGGTATATGTGATCTACATCTCAAAAAAACTGGAAAAATTTTAAACCACAACATACGCACTTACTACTACCTAGAATTGTGAACTGACTAAGTCACACAAATTTAACTTTAATGAAGTTTAAAAAATATAGGCATTAAACAGAATTTTGTGGGATGAAAGGGAAATAACTTCTTTCTCAAGCTTCACTTTGACCAAACTTGGGCGTTATTTCTTGAATTTGAATCTGTCTCATACCCTTGGTTTCCATATCCCTCTAGAGCATTGTATTTCCTGCTGCCCTAGCTGCCAACTCCCATGAGTACCTGGTGCTTCCAGAACCCCTGTGACCCAAGTAGCTGTACCATCTCCACACCTGGTCCTCACTGGGGCAGACCAAGTCCTCCAGGGCAGCCTCAGGAGCAAACCCTAGTGGACGACCCACATGCAGAGGTGGAAATAAAACCACAATTGAAACCCGGGGCAGTGTGGCTAAGGAAGAAGAGCCAAACTTTCCCACCAGCTATACAAGTGGCAGGTTAAATCCACNCCAAGTCCTCCAGGGCAGCCTCAGGAGCAAACCCTAGTGGACGACCCACATGCAGAGGTGGAAATAAAACCACAATTGAAACCCGGGGCAGTGTGGCTAAGGAAGAAGAGCCAAACTTTCCCACCAGCTATACAAGTGGCAGGTTAAATCCACATGATTAACTAGGCAGACTCTGTGTCTATAGAGTATATAAAAGGCCATGGGAGCTCCCACAAGGAAAACGCATTGGACATTGGAGGCAAGAACACACAGGACTAGGACTACATTAGACTCTGAGCTATCCCCATAGCAGGTCCAGAGACCAGAGCAGTGTTGGAAGGCACCCCAGGGGGGCGAGGCGGACTGTGATTCCCAGTGAGCAAAAGGATGCTAACAGCAGCAAATGAAGAAAAAATATTTACTATTCTTTTATTTTGACTAGTTTTGCATTTTCTTTTGGATTTTTTCCCCAATCTGTTGTTGTTGTAGATTTAATGAGCACTATGAAATTTAACAACTTTTTAATTCTTTTTTAAATTTTCAATCACATTTTTTATGTTGTTATAAAACTCTGCCTCTATTTAGGCCTCCTGAAGTTCTGTGGACTTCTCCTTTTAGTCCCCCTTCTTTTTTTTCCTATTTTTTAAATTTTAATTTTAAGCCTATTATTATTTTTCTACATCGATTACTTTGTTTGGAGAAGGAAATGGCAACCCAGGTCGGTGTTTTTGCCTGGAGAATCCTGTGGACAGAGGAGCCTGGAGGGCTGCTGTCCATGGGGTCACACAGAGTTGGACATGACTGAGGAGACTTAGCATGCATGCATGCATTGGAGAAGGAAATGGCAACCCACTCCAGTATTCCTGCTTGGAGAACCCCAGGGACAGAGGAGCTTGGTGGGCTGCTATCTATGGGGTCACACAGAATCAATCGTGACTGAAGCAACTTAGCAGCAGCAGAATTCCTTTGTTTGCATTTCCTACTGTTCTTTTCCCCTTGCAATTAAACTTTAATGTATATAAATTTTCTTTATCTACCCTTTTGAAATCTATTCTTTCCTTCTTCCCTTTCTTCTCACCATATTTGTTAGTTTTGTTCTCATTCCTTTGTTCCCCACTTGAAAACTTTTTAGTTTTTTTTCCAGTTTGTGCTTTCAGTTCAGTTCAGTCCCATAGTCACATCTGACTCTGCGACCCCGTGAATTGCAGCATGCCAGGCCTCCCTGTCCATCACCATCTCCTGGAGTTCACTCAAACTCACATCCATCGAGTCGGTGATCCAGCCATCTCATCTTCTGTCATCCCCTTGTCCTCCTGACCCCAAACCCTCCCAGCATCAGAGTCTTTTCCAATGAGTCAACTCTTTGCATGAGGTGGCCAAAATACTGGAGTTTCAGCTTTAGCATTATTCCTTACAAAGAACAACCAGGACTGATCTCCTTTAGGATGGACTGGTTGGATCTCCTTGCAGTCAAAGGGACTCAAGAGTCTTCTCCAACACCACAGTTCAAAAGCATCAATTCTTTGGCACTCACTTTTCTTCACAGACCAACTCTCACATCCATACATGACTACTGGAAAAACTATAGCCTTGACTAGACAGACATTTGTTGGCAAAGTAATGTCTCTGCTTTTGAATATGCTATCTAGTTTGGTCATAACTTTCCTTCCAAGGAGTAAGCGTCTTTTAATTTCATGGCTACAATCATCATCTACAGTGATTCTGGAGCCCAGAAAAATAGTCTGACACTGTTTCCACTGTTTCCCCATCTATTTCCCATGAAGTGATGGGACTGGATGCCATGATCTTCATTTTCTGAATGTTG
>SJYX01002002.1:0-10432 GCA_006410675.1 Oreotragus oreotragus
TTTTTTTTTTTTTTTAACCTCTTGGAAGATGAACCATAGGTTCTCCTGGGTTGTGAAATGAGGGGATATTAGCTTGGTCCAGAATCTCAAAGGCCATGAGTTGTCTCTATCACGAGGCATGAGTTGTCTCTATCAAGTCTTACAACAAGGAGGCATGAGTTGTCTCCATCATGCCTTACATCAAGGATGATTCAGGTTGTCCATCAAAAAGAACATGACACTAAGAGCCACTTAGTATAGTTTGCCAAGAGTGGGGGAAAGTGAAACCTGTTTTCTCTATGCATCGTCAACAAGAGAGATCTGGCCGGGTGTGGGTACAGCTGGAGGGGCACACTTGGTGTCTTGAGTATCACAGTTCATGGCATTTGTATACCTCGCTCCAAGAAAATAGGAAAGAATTCCAAGTGCACTTTATCTTTGTCTATGACAGCATCCTGGGAGTTATTCTCTGTGGGAGAAGCTGAGACACCCATTGGTTAAGACTCTTACCTCAAGCTACAGTGAAATTAACAGCACTGGGGAGAAAGGGGAATCCCTGATTTTTAGACTCCATTTTGCCCTGTTCTAAAATAAATTTGCTTTCCCTTAACCATTCCACGGCACACACTTGTACGGTCACAGCAGCAATGACCAATCAATAATACTGAAATTTTCTTTTCGATAACCCAAACTGGGTTATAGTTCACCAATAATATCCTTAAAATGTACCCCTATAGTTGCAGTTCACTTTAAGAAAATCCTTAAGAACTTGAGAAGATTAAGATTTATAAAATCAGAGATTGTCTGTTGCTTTATAAAATAATTTTTCATTAAAAAAAATTTACCTTGGGATGATTTTCAAGAGCCAAGTCCTCTAGGGTCATTCAAACTACATTTTTAAATTTTTTTTTAATCCACTCAAATACAGCTTTTCACAAATTCATGTTGATATGAAGTAAGAAGGTACATTTGTAAACATTGCCACCAACTAGCTAAAAGGACCATCTGAGAAAGGATAATTGGTGACCTGCTCACCTTTGTATGAGAGGCACAGAGAATTAGGGATGGGATCAGCATTCTGCCATGTTTGATGGAGGTTGGGATATGGCAGCCAGCAATGATGGGTTGTAGAAGGATCAAGCTCCCACCTGATTCTCCTGAGGTCGTGCTATTGGGAGCTGTGATGTACTGACTTCAGTACAGTGATGCAGCCAGCAACTCAGCAACCACCCAGGAAAGAAGGATCTAGACCATAGTTTTCCCCCCGACCGGTGCCTCCCAAGACAAAATAACTAGTTCATCCTACAGATATGCTGGCTTCCTCCCACACAGTAGTGTTCTGTTTTTACTTCTAATTTTTACATTATAAGCCTAAACCTGGAGCTCGGGGGGAAAAATTAGAAGGAGCTTCCCTGAGTCCACATTCTTCAAAAAAATAATAATTTGGTTTAGTTCCCCACATCCCCCTCCCAAATTTCTTGGGTGCAAGACTACTCCTCATGAGGCCCTCCTCCAAGCCATGCTCATGAGAATCAGGGCCCAGAGCAGCATTCAGTGCTTCTGGAGAAAAAGGTGTCAAAAGGGCATAAGTCTTCACCAAGATTCCCTAGCCAGCTCTGCACAAGGTCAGGCCTCCTCTCCCTCTTCCTCCAGAACTCAGACCACTTTGCTAGACCTTCTCTCACTACAGTGGCAAGGATAAATCAAAGCGTAGATAATTATATCACTTTTGTTTAGTTTAGAAAGTACAGGAAGCAAACGCCTAGCCTCCTCCTTATCTTTTCCTTGACTGGACTTGAAATCACTAGGCTATGTCGAAGCGCATCTGAAATGACCACAGACATAAGCTAAGTCACCGGGAGAAGCTGACCCTACCACAAAGTTTCTGTATAAACAGCCCTAAAATCGAAAACTTCACTTGAAGACTCTTGAAATCTGACCGTCCTTCATCACAGACAAGGACGCATTAAAGCGTCCATGCGTCTTCATACCATGCTAGATGTTGCCTTTGAACTATGTCGTAGGAACATCCTTATATCAAAGTGAAGCCAAAAGAGCTGGGCTATAAATTCCAAATGGTACAAAATCATACCAAAAGCAAGTATAAAATTTTATTGAAATGCAGCAGTGTAGATCTCCTGAAGTTTCTCCTCTCCCATTTAAAGAGAAGAGTGTGGTAACTTGGAGGCTTTGCTCACCGCTGATGTACATCAGCTATTTTCTTCTGCACAGCGGTGCACAGGCTTGGAATCCTGGGGAATTTTCTCTGTGCTGTTCTGACTTGCACAATACAGAGGCTGATTTAATTTGACAGCAAAGTAACACCAAGCCCCCAAAATAAAATTACCAAGATGTAAAACAGCGTCAAAACTCCAATTAGTTTTGTAACCTTGAAGCTTCTGGAGGAAATCTGAAAGGCTCCCATCACGATGAGCAGGCATCAATTTAAGCTGCAGAGATTACTAAAATGTAACCCTCTAATTGAAATTGCTCAGAGCACAATATGACAGAGAGAATTGGAGGAAAACAAGTGAATTTTCCCCCTCAAAAATGACTCATTACAGAGACTGTTCTATCAACTTTTAACACAATGTTCCTTTTGCAAGAGCTGGAAAAACCAAGGGTTCCAGAGGTCTCCACAGAAAAGGCACCAGGAACACAAGCTAAACATGCTGTGTCATTGAATCACACGTAAGCATTGACCATGTGTGCAACATTGACAGACACTCGGTATTTCACCAGATCATAGGCATTTTGAAGTATTTTTACAACTTCCACTAAGGAGGCAAATTACTGAGCCCAAACTTCAATTTTTGGAGGAGTCCGGAATGAACAGAAGTATCTCACAGCCCAGTTGACACCCCAGCTCCTTTGCAGGCTTCTCCAACTTTCCCAAGTACCATTACCCTCTTTGAAGCCAACCCCAAGCTCACCGATGGAGGAGGCCTGTCACCTTGACCCTTGTTCAGAAGCAAGTCAACTGTGGCTCTCTGGGTCAACGCCAGTTTCCTGGGTAAGGCAGTGAGGAACCAAAGCAGAGGACACAGCCAGGAGTCAAGCCACAGTCCTCGTGCAGGTCAACCCTTCTTACACTTGGCTTCACTGCCACCTTTGCCCTGCTGGCACCTTGTGAGCAGGGCATCTGGGGAGGAGTGAGGCTGAGCTTGGTTTTCAGAGTGGGTTGAGGACATCTTAGAAAGACCCCCAGATGGCTTTCCTCTCTGCAGGGGCTTCATGAATAGAGTTCATTTCTGCCTCCCACTTGATGGCATTGACTGCAAAGCATCAACCATCTTTCTTTGGAAGCGGAGAAAAGACACACCATCTTTCTCTGGAAGTGTCAGATTTCTATAACTAACCGATCTTCATCATCGCTGCTGGTGTCACTGGACTCCACACGAGTTTGCTTTCTCATTCCTTCCAAACTTCTCTTCCTGAGGGTTTTCAAAGAGGCTGCAGGGATCTCCATGGGCAGCCCCGGGTTAGAAGGGATGGCATCATCCTTTAGAGCCACAAATTCTGTTCCTTGACATTTCACACTGTCCGGTCCTTCCAGAGGGCAGAGGACCAGCCCTTCCCTACACCCACATTGCCCCCCAGAAGGAAAACATGACTTGTGTTTCCCTTCCTCTTGGTGTGAATTAGCTGAACCTGGTCCTAAAGCTGGTATTTCAAGATGAATTTTTCCAAAGGACCCTTGTGTGACTGAATCTGAAATTCTCTGCCCAGACGAAGGCTTCCCTGGAAAAAGGTTTGGGGACACACTCTCTGCTATCGTTTTTCTGTCTGGAGAGCTTTGTGTGTGAGTCTCCTCTTCACCCTGGCTGTGGTCTTGCGGTTCCACACTGTTTATTCCCAGGGTTGTGTGGCCTGCTCTTGCCCCCAGGGAAGGACAGACGGCAGCTGCAGAGGTAGCAAGGTCATGGCCAAGAGAGGTTCCTTTGGACACAAAAGAAGAAGGCTCTTGAGTGTCTGAGAAAACACGTGGTGTGGGGTCTGTTGAGATGTGTTGCTGGGAGGGCAGCAGCTGGGTCTCCAATGATCCCACGTCGAGACCTTTGCTGCGGGCTACAAGCCTGTCATTAGCCCCCAAGGAGTCAGATGGCAGAGATAAACCTGACCCCACAGCTGTGATTAGAGGACAGCCAGCCCCATGCTCACCAGTAGATGAAATCTCCTGCAACAAAGCGCAAAAGAAAATAAATGGAGGGAAAAAAGGTTAACTAGTACCAAAAAACTTGCGGTCAGAGATGTGGTCCTCAATGAGAACAAGGTCTGGAGATCCTGATTCTTTACCAAGTGTGAACCTCAATACAATGTTCTCCTCAGTTTCCATTAATAACTAATAGATGCATTAACTCCAGGAGAGTTCCCTGTTGACACACAATAAGCTACTAAGACCGCTCTGTATTTTTATCTGGACTTAAGAAAACTCAATCACTCAGTTATCCAACCAGTTCTGAGCATCTGGTTTTAGATCATTACTTAATGTGTACTACTCAATGTGTGTGTGTATGCTTAGTCCTATCCGACTCTTTGAGACCCCCTGACTGTAGCCCACCAGACTCTTCTGTTTGGGGGGATTCTCCAGGCAAATGAGTAGGTTGCCATTTCCTCCTCCAGGGGGTCTTCCTGACCCAGGGATCAAACCTGCATCTCCTGCATTGGCAGGTGGGTACATTACCACTACCACCAACTGGGAAGCATCTTTATTAAAGTATATATTATAAAGGGGCTTGGGATTTTTTTTTAATCGACTGTGAGATCATCCCAATGGTTCACCGTCCACTCATTCAGCACCATGTTTGAGGCATCTGTTTGCCTCGAGGAGCTTTTTATGCCAGGAAACTTCTCTAGGTGTCCTGAGTGAGTTCCACCGCACTGCACACTAACAAGAAAAAGAGAGGCATAAATCTAGACCACAGATGGGTACAGACCACTTGAAATTACAATTCCCACCTTTGCAATCGGTCTGTCTGTGTCCCCGATGGTTCTTAAGCTTGTGTCAGGACAGAAACTCCTGCAGACGTGTCCGCTCTCCTCTTCCTCCTGCTCTCTTTTCTCAGTGCAAACAGATGATTCTGAGGTGACACAAGAGGGCTCCACTGACGGAGTCACACCTGAAGTGGGGGCACATAGATACACGCCTGAAATTACAAAATCAGCCAATAGCCACTTGCCAGGGGTTGACCTATGTCTTCGATACCAGCTCCGAGCTCATCAACTGCATCCTACATGGCATGTCCACCAACTTGACTTACCTTGAATCAGTTCACATGGTCAAATAAAATGTCTCCACTTCTGCTAAGGAGAGAGATGGAAAAACCAATTCCCAAGATAGAAAAATCCCTTGATTACAGATTTTTAAAAAAATATTTCATGTGGATTTTTTTTCCCATTAGAATCATCTTCCTTGCCACATTGGTTAATTTTGGATTGGCTTGAATTCTGTGGTCATTCAACTGAAAAAGGACATTTCCCTGTTATGGTGGATGTCTTAATCTCCATCAGACAGCAGGAGGGTGGTGGGCTTTTTGTGTTGCTGNACTCATTTTTTCCCACTTGGGATTCTTTTCATGTTTATCTCCTTCTCTCCTAAGGACAAGCATGTAGCATTACTTCTAGATTCCCCTTTTCCACTTTGGAGAACAGCTGATGATGTCATGAGGGGAGAGGTGGGTTTAGAACCCTCATCCACAAGCCTTATCACCCCCACCCATGGGCACACATCCCTCCCCTCTCTCCTCTCTTCAGTTATATGTTATATGACTATGCTGTCAAGATTTTGTTGAGGATATGCAATGTTTACATCATTATGTTCAGGAACATACTTTTCACCACCAAGTCAGGTGGTGTACCATGATTACATTGCCTTTCTTGCCAACTCTGTTTTTCCTAGAATCAATCATTATTTTGTCTTCTTCTTCTGCCTAGTTTTTTGTACAAATTTATTACCAAAACCACCTCCCATTTCCTTCCCAATTGTTTTTTTTTTAATTTTAATTTTTATTTTTTGTATTTATTTATTTTTTTACACGAACTCCCAAACATGATCCCCCCTCCCACCTCCCACCTNCCAAAACCACCTCCCATTTCCTTCCCAATTGTTTTTTTTTTAATTTTAATTTTTATTTTTTGTATTTATTTATTTTTTTACACGAACTCCCAAACATGATCCCCCCTCCCACCTCCCACCCCACATCTTTCATTCATTTCATTGCCACTCAGAACTTTCTGACCTATTCCCAGTGGACCACTGCTCCCTAGGCCCAAAGGGGGGCTGAGCCAATGCATCTCCCTACACCCCCATCCTAACAATTTTCTTCACCTCTGGTTCTTGGATACCCCCCACCCCCACTGAACACACACACACACACAGACACACACATACTTCTTTTTCCTGGGTTTACTCTCTGCATTCTTTCCTAATGCAAAACTTCTGGCAATTTCATGAAAAAGGGTGAAATAAAATTCTTTAGACTTCAACTAGTGGCTTGTCTGGATATAGCTGTCTGAATTAAAATTCATCTTCCTTCAAAACTGAAGATGTGGCTCCACAGAGCTCTAGCTTTTGAGAAGTCTGGAGCCAACATGATTTACTGTTCCCAGTCCATTGGAGGAAACGGTTTTGTTTTTCTCTCTGGAAACCCCTAATCTCCTTTTTATGCCAGTGTCACTATGATCCTGAGTCTATTTCCATTCATTGTCTGTACACTTTAAATGGGTCCTTTCAATCTGAACCATGTCTTTATGTTTTACAAAAATATATTATTTCTTTGATTTTTTTTTCCTTATGTTTTTTTCTTTTTTTAGCTAGAACTACTCTTACTAGGTTAGTAGACCTCTTGAGTTAACCCTCTATTTTTCTTTTCTCTCCTATTTTCTATGTCTTTTTCTTTTCTTTTGGGGGAATTCCTTCAACTTTCTGCTACAACTTATAAGTGTCTGTGTCTGTTGTTGTTCAGCTGCTGAGTTGTGTCTGACTCTTTGTAATCCCACAGACTGCAGCATGCCAAGCCTCCCTGTCCTTCACCATCTCCCAGAGTTTGCTCAAACTCATGTCCATCGAGTCAGTGACGCCATCCAACCACCTCATCCTCTGGCGCCACCTTCTCCTTTTGCCCTCAATCTTTCCCAGCATCAGAGTCTTTTCCAATGAGTTGGTTCTTCACATCAAGTGGCCAAAGTAGTGGAGCTTCAGCATCAGTCTTCCTTAAAGGAAGGATTGATATGTCTGTATCATGTTTCTAATTTCCAAGAGCCCAGACTGAGCGACTTCACTTTCACTTTTCTCTTTCATGCATTGGAGTAGGAAATGGCAACCCACTCCAGTATTCTTGCCTGGAGAATCCCAGGGATGGCGGAGCCTGGTGGGCTGCCGTCTATGGGGTCGCACAGAGCTGGACACGACTGAAGTGACTTAGCAGCAGCAGCAGCACTCTTAGAATAATTAATTATTCCAAGATTATTAATTATTCCAATAATTTATTATTATTATTATTATTGTCCCTTCTTTATAGCATCCTGTTACTACTTNTGGGCTGCCGTCTATGGGGTCGCACAGAGCTGGACACGACTGAAGTGACTTAGCAGCAGCAGCAGCACTCTTAGAATAATTAATTATTCCAAGATTATTAATTATTCCAATAATTTATTATTATTATTATTATTGTCCCTTCTTTATAGCATCCTGTTACTACTTCACAGCTCCAGCATCTTCTCACCTGTCTCAGGCAAAATGTTGCCATTGTTGTCATTGCTGAAACTTGCCTGTCCCTACACTGTCTGTCTTCTAGGTTCCTTTGTTTCTGTTTGCTTTATCTCTCTTTCATATTTAAAGGCTTCCCTGAGACATCCAGCAATCTATCTGCCCATGTGTTAGAAGTAGGTACTGAAAAGCTGGTTAGAAACTCGACAGATGTAAAGTGTCCATTGTGGATCTCCCTGCAGGGTTATCTTGTCGCTTTGTTGACGTGGAGAACCCTGAAGTCATCCACGTTGGGTCTCCACACAGGCTAGTCGACTTTTGCAGAAGGATTTCTCTGATGTCCTGCCTGGAAATTGTAAGGCAGGTGTCAGCATTCTGCAGTCCGAATTGAGATTGGGCAGGGAGGGGCTCAGTATCCAGAGCCAACCTTTGATTAAACCCTCTGTTTTCAACCTAGTCCCCTTGCTCCCCAGCATTTTGTAGGGTCTCCAGAGACTAAGCCCCAAGCATTATTTGGGGGTGAGAGTGAAGGATGTGACCAGGATCTGAGAATCAGTGGTGGGGTGGAGGTTTCAGGGGGGCGGGGAGCGGTCAACCAACACTCCTATTTTCAGTCCCACCTGGTACCATGAATTTCTTATTATCCAGGAGTTGACCACTGTTAAATCAGGATGAAGTTTGCTTGGGTCTGCTACTCAGTGACCAATCAGCCTCTGCATTCTAATCCCCACAACCATGGCACTCTTCCTTCTCTGGTTACCTCGTGCCTGTAGACCTGGACATTCCAAACACATTCCTCACTAACTTCTGAGTTTTTAGAGGAAAGTGGAAGAAAGTGAACATGCTCTCTCCTCCATCTTGAACCCAAAGGGACAGATCCACTTCTTATACCTTTGGGGACAGGTCCCTAGATGACCTGAGCACACTAATCTTGAGCAAATCAGCTCAAACATCTATCCAAGTTGCAATGATTTGGCAAAGGAAGTTGTGGTTTTCCCTTTAATACAATCTTTACTTGAGCACCACAATACCACAATCACCTAAAAACATAGCACCAGGATTTTGGTATTTCATTCATCCACTCAACAAACATGTTTTGGGCTCCTCCAAGGAACCAGGCACCATGTTCAACCCTAAGGAATCAGAGAACAAAACCAAAATGCCCTGATTCTTATGAGACTTTGCTCCAACAAGGAAGAGAAACAGAGGCATGTAGGATAATTGATTTTGTGATGGGGGTCAAGAAGGAAAGAAATGAGGGGTGGGTACTCCAGGGAGGACCAGTACAGAGGAGGCTACGACAGAAATGCAGTAAACAGGGAAGGGAGAATGATACTGAGAGTGATAATAAACAGAGTATTATAGAGAGTAACAGTATCCAAGGGGCAGATTACAGGCAGTAACTGGGAGTGGGACAGTTAACTGGCTTGCCTAGTAGAGGAAGGTATCTCTGATAAGGTGACACTTGAAATGAGACCTTCAGGATCAGGAAGAACCAGCCCTCAAAGGCCATTTCAGGCAAAGGAGAAACAGAGGCAGGGGCCCTACAGTGGGATGGAGCTCAGAGGATGGACCCAGTGGAAGGAGGCTTTGCCAGAAGCACAGTGGAGACCAGAGGGGTCTTGTAGGATGCAAGAAGTCCTGGGAGGGGGTTAGATTTTATTCACCATTCATTGTGAAGAAACCAGTGTTTCCATCAAGAAGTCTACATCCTCTAAAGATGCACATGGTTACTCTACAGAGACTGAATTAGGGGAGAGGGCAGTGTGGTGGGAAAACCAGTTACAAGGTTCCCAGGGTCATCTAGGGGACTGGAGGGATGGCATGGCTAGGGCAGTGGGGAGCAAAATGGAGAACATAGATTTGAGATCATTTTCATTCTCAGCTATGAAAAACCACTCAAAGACAATAATGAAGAAAGACGTTTCTAGAGTCCCAGAGTCTACCGGGCCCACGCACCTCACTCTAAGTGGATTAAGCCGTGTCCCCACAGTGACAAAACCACCAGGCAATTCATTCAATTAAATGAAGAGTAAAAACCAATTAGTATAGAGAAAATAATCAGATTGGTCAAGCATCTTCTCAGCAGGTTGTTTGGGTTTTTAAGCTTAACGAAAAGGCCATGTGTGCCTTTGACCAATAACTTCTGACTCATCGGAGAAAGCGAGGGGAGAAAATCCATTGATTTAATTTGCTTGTGACCTACAGTCTACAGAGAAAAGAGAGTTATCTTTAATCATTGTGAAAAATGCCCAAATAATGTCACTAAAATGTGTTAAATGAATTGAGATTCTTGGGAAAGGACACCACCCTTGCTTTTAGATGGATAGCCCATTTCAAAAACTTTTCAGGTCCAATGTTAAAGCACAGAACAGGGTCCTGTTTATGTTCTGGCATCATTCTATGAATCACTTCATACATCTTCAGAAATTGTGGATTTCTATGTCCTATGGCAATCTTTGCAGATTCAACTGCTCTTATGCAATCATCAGCATCTTATTATTAGAGAACTCATCTCTCACCGCAGCTCTGCATGCCATTCCATTCCCTCATCGCCATTAATGTCTACATGTTTAATAATTTCCCTCAGAAATAACATGCTTCCCTGGTGGCTCAGACGGTAAAGCATCTGCCTGCAATGCAGGAGTCCCGGGTTTGATTCCTGGGGGGAAGATCCCCTGGAGAAGGAAATGGCAATCCACTCCAGCACTCTTGCCTGGAAAATACCATGGACGGAGGAGCCTG
>SJYX01002003.1:0-16125 GCA_006410675.1 Oreotragus oreotragus
CAACAAAGGTCCATCTAGTCAAGGCTATGGTTTTTCCAGTAGTCATGTGTGGATGTGAGAGCTGGACTGTGAAGAAAGCTGAGAACCAAAGAACTGATGCTTTTGAACTGTGGTGTTGGAGAAGACTCTTGAGAGAGCCTTGGACTGCAAGGAGATCCAACCAGTCCATCCTAAAGGAGATCAGTCCTGGGTGTTCATTTGAAGGACTGATGCTAAAGCTGAAAGTCCAATACTTTGGCCACCTCAAGCGAAGAGCTGACTCATTGGAAAAGACCCTGTTGCTGGGAGGGGTTGGGAGCAGGAGGAGAAGGGGACGACAGAGGATGAGATGGCTGGATGGCATCACTGACTCGATGGACATGAGTTTGAGTGAACTCTGGGAGCTGGTGATGGACAGGGAGGCCTGGCGTGCTGTGATTCATAGGGTCACAAAGAGTCAGACACTACTGAGCGACTGAACTGACTGACTGTCTGAAAAACTATGGATGGAGGTTCATGGCATTGTATAGAAGATGGTGATCAAAACCATTCCCAAGAAAAAGAAATCCCAAAAGGCAAAATGGCCTTACAAATAGTTGAGAAAAGAAGAGAAGCGAAAGGCAAAGGAGAAAAGGAAAGATACACCCATCTGAATGCAGAGTTCCAAAGAATAGCAAGGAGAGATAAGAAAACCATAAGTAATCAGTGCAAAGAAATAGAGGAAAACAATGGAATGAGAAAGACTAGAGATCTCTTCAAGAAAATCTGAAATGCCAAGGGAACATTTCATGCAAATATGGGTACAATAATGGACAGAAAAGGTATGGACCTAACAGAGGCAGAAGATATTAAGAAGACGTGGCAAGAATACACAGAAGAACTATACAAAAAAGATCTAAATGACCCAGATAAGCATGATGGCATGATCACTCACCTAGAGCCAGACATCCTGGAGTGCAAAGTCAAGTCGGCCTTAGGAGCCTTCACTACAAACAAAGCTAGTGGAGGTGATGGAATTCCAGTTGAGCTATTTCAAGTCCTAAAAGATGATGCTTTGAAAATGCTGCACTCAGTATGCCAGCAAATTTGGAAAACTCAGCAGTGGCCACAGGACTGGAAAAGGTCAGTTTTCATTCTAAACCCAAAGAAAGACAATGCCAAAGAATGCTCAAACTACCACACAATTGCACTCATCTCACATGCTAGTAAAGAAATGCTCAAAATTCTCCAAGCCAGGCTTCAACAATACATGAACCGTAAACTTCCAGATGTTCAAGCTGGATTTAGAAAAGTCAGAGGAAGCAGAGATCAAATTTTCAACATCCATTGGATCATCAAGAAAGCAAGAGAGTTCTAGAAAAATATCTACTTTTGCTTTATTGACTGTGCCAAAGCCTTTGACTATGTGGATCACAAAAGTGGAAAATTCTTCAAGAGATGGGAATACCAGACCACCTTACCTGCTTCCTGAGAAATCTATATGCAGGTCAAGAAGTGACAGTTAGAACTGGACGTGGGACAATGGACTGGTTCCAAATTGGGAAAGGAGTATGTCAAGGGTGTATATTGTCACTCTGCTTATTTAACCTATATACAGAGTACATCATGTAAAATGCCAGGCTGGATGAAGCACAATCTGGAATTAAGGTTGCCAGGAGAAATATCAATATCTCAGATATGCAAATGATACCACCCTTATGGTAGAAAACAAAAAGGAACTAAAGAGCCTGTTGATGGAAGTGAAAGAGGAGAGTGAAAAGGCTGACTTAAAACTCAGCATCCAGAACACTAAGATCATGGCATCCGGTCCTATCACTTCATTGCAAATAGATGGTGAAACAGTGGAAACACTGAGAGACTAGACTTTATTTTCTTGGGCTCCAAAATCACTGCAGATGGTGACTGCAGCCATGAAAAGAAAAGATGCTTGCTCCTTGGAAGAAAAGCTATGACCAACCTAGACAGCTTATTAAAAAGCAGAGACATTGTTTTGCTGACACAGTTCATCTAGTCAAAGCTGTGGTTTTTCCTGTAATAATGTATGGATATGAGAGTAGGACCATAAAGAAAGCTNAAAAGATGCTTGCTCCTTGGAAGAAAAGCTATGACCAACCTAGACAGCTTATTAAAAAGCAGAGACATTGTTTTGCTGACACAGTTCATCTAGTCAAAGCTGTGGTTTTTCCTGTAATAATGTATGGATATGAGAGTAGGACCATAAAGAAAGCTGAGCGCCAAAGAATGGATGCTTTTGAGCTGTGGTGTTGGAGGAGACTCTTGAGAGTCCCTTGGGCTCCAAGATCAATCCAGTCCGTCCTGAAGGAAATCAGTTCTGAATGTTCATTGGAAGGACTGATGCAGAAAGTGTAGCTCCAATACTTTGGCCACTTGATGCTAAAAACTGACTCATTAGAAAAGACCCTGATGCTGGGAAAGATTGGAGGTGGCAGGAGAAGGGGTGGACAGAGGATGAGACGGCTGGATGGCTTGCTTGCTGCACGCAGGCTTTCTCCGGTTGCGGCGAGTGGGAGCTACTCTCCGGTTGTGGCGCGTGGCTTCTCACTGCGGTGGCTTCTCGTGAGCACGTACTCCAGGATGCACAGGCTCTAGTAGTCGCAGCATGTGGGCTAAGCAGTTGTGAGTCAAGGGCTGTGGAGCACAGGCTCAGGAGCTGTGACGCACAGACTTAGTTGTCCAAGGCCTGTGGGATCCTCCTGGATCCGGGATCAAACCTGCGTCTCCTGCATTGGCAGACAGATTCTTTACCTGTGAGCCATGGCCCTAGACTTTGTATTTCTTACATGAATTTTCTCTTAAGTCTTGTGTGTATTGGGGTGTTTCATTTGTTTCTTACTAATTTGTAAGAATTCTTATGAAAGGTATGACCTCTTTGTTATATGTGTGGGAAACATTTTTTTCAAGTTTGTTTTTGTAATTTTACTTTGTTTATTGTAACTTCTGTGGCACTGAGACTTAAAAGTTTTATTTTGTAAAATCTGTCAGTTTTTGACTCCTGGTTTTGATTTGCTCTTGGGAAGACCACCTCAACCTGAAGTATAAAAATAGGTTAGTCAGCTGATGTTTTAATTTATGATTTTTTAAAATGAGGTATTAGACCCAGAACAACTGGCTGGAGATAACTTTTCTAATTGAAGCGTTGATTCCTTTTTGCCTTTCTGAAGTCTTCTACAAATGTTTATAGGTACTTGGGTTGCTTCCACCTGTAGATGATTGTGAATAATAACACTTATGAACATCAGTGTACATGTATCTGTGTTTCTGTATACTTTCAGTTCTTTTGGGTGTATTTCTGAAAGTGGAATTTCTGGATCCTATAATTCTATTATTGATTTTTTGGAGAACCACCATACTGTTCTCTGTAAATGTAAAACTACATTATTTTACATTGGCACAGCAGTGCACAAGGGTCCTGGTTTTTTTTCACATCCTTTGCAACACTTGATATTTTCTGTGTTTACATGATAATCATTCCAGTGGATGTGAACCAGTATCTCATGGTGGTTTTGACGTGGTTTTAGTGTTATTGAACATCTTTTTCATGTGTTTATTGGCCATTCATGTATCTTCTTTGGAGAAATGTGTATTCAAGTCCTTTGCCCATTGATGAATCAGGTTGTTTTTTTATCTGTGAGTTTAGAATTCTCTCTATTCTGAATATTAATATATATTAATATTATCATAAAGTATGATTTCCAGATAGATCTCCCATTTTGTGGGTTGTCTTTTTACTCTATTGTTACTGCCATTTGATGTACAGAAGTTTTAGTTTTTTTTTAATTGAAAAAAGTTTTTTTTGTTAATGCCATATGGCATGGAGGATCTTAGTTCCATGACCAGGGATTGAACTCGTTCATGCCCACTGCAGTGGATCTATGGAGTCTCAACCACTGGACCATCAGGGAAGCCCCCAGAAGTTTTCATTTTGATGAAGTCCAGTTTATCTATGTTTCTGTTTGATGTCATATCCAAGAAAATACTCCCATATCCAGTGTCCTGAACATTTTCCCTTATGCTAAGAGTTTTATAGTTTCAGTTTATGCTTTTAGGCCTTCAATCCATTTTGAGCTAACTTTTGTGTAAGAGTATTAGGTAAGTGTCCTTCTTCATTCTTTTGCATGTAGATATTCAGTTTTTCCAGCATCATTTGTTGAAAAAGCTGTGCTTTCCCCATTGAAAGGACTTAGCAGCCATTTGAAAATCATTTGACCATATATGCATGGCTTTATTTCTGGGTGCTATTCTATTCCATTGGTCTCCATATTTGTCTTTATGCTAGTACCATATGTGTTGATTATTATAGCTTTGTAGTAAGTTTTGAAATCAGGGAGTTTGATCCCTCCAAATATGTTGAAGATTGTTTTGACTCTTGTATATACATTTTCAGTTCAGTTCAGTCACTCAGTCGTTTCCGACTCTTTGCGATCCCATGAATCACACCATGCCAGGCCTCCCTGTCCATCACTAACCCCCAGAGTCCACCCAAACCCATGTCCATTGTGTCGGTGATGCCGTCCAGCCATCTCATCCTCTGTCGTCCCCTTCTCCTCGTGCCTCCAATCCCTCCCAGCAACAGAGTCTTTTCAAATGAGTCAGCTCTCCGCATGAGGTGGCCAAAGTATTGGACTTTCAGCTTCAACATCAGTCCCTCCAATGAACACCCAGGACTAATCTCCTTTAGGATGGACCGGTTGGATCTCCTTGCAGTCCAAGGAACTCTCAAGAGTCTTCTCCAACACCNCAAGATCAATCCAGTCCGTCCTGAAGGAAATCAGTTCTGAATGTTCATTGGAAGGACTGATGCAGAAAGTGTAGCTCCAATACTTTGGCCACTTGATGCTAAAAACTGACTCATTAGAAAAGACCCTGATGCTGGGAAAGATTGGAGGTGGCAGGAGAAGGGGTGGACAGAGGATGAGACGGCTGGATGGCTTGCTTGCTGCACGCAGGCTTTCTCCGGTTGCGGCGAGTGGGAGCTACTCTCCGGTTGTGGCGCGTGGCTTCTCACTGCGGTGGCTTCTCGTGAGCACGTACTCCAGGATGCACAGGCTCTAGTAGTCGCAGCATGTGGGCTAAGCAGTTGTGAGTCAAGGGCTGTGGAGCACAGGCTCAGGAGCTGTGACGCACAGACTTAGTTGTCCAAGGCCTGTGGGATCCTCCTGGATCCGGGATCAAACCTGCGTCTCCTGCATTGGCAGACAGATTCTTTACCTGTGAGCCATGGCCCTAGACTTTGTATTTCTTACATGAATTTTCTCTTAAGTCTTGTGTGTATTGGGGTGTTTCATTTGTTTCTTACTAATTTGTAAGAATTCTTATGAAAGGTATGACCTCTTTGTTATATGTGTGGGAAACATTTTTTTCAAGTTTGTTTTTGTAATTTTACTTTGTTTATTGTAACTTCTGTGGCACTGAGACTTAAAAGTTTTATTTTGTAAAATCTGTCAGTTTTTGACTCCTGGTTTTGATTTGCTCTTGGGAAGACCACCTCAACCTGAAGTATAAAAATAGGTTAGTCAGCTGATGTTTTAATTTATGATTTTTTAAAATGAGGTATTAGACCCAGAACAACTGGCTGGAGATAACTTTTCTAATTGAAGCGTTGATTCCTTTTTGCCTTTCTGAAGTCTTCTACAAATGTTTATAGGTACTTGGGTTGCTTCCACCTGTAGATGATTGTGAATAATAACACTTATGAACATCAGTGTACATGTATCTGTGTTTCTGTATACTTTCAGTTCTTTTGGGTGTATTTCTGAAAGTGGAATTTCTGGATCCTATAATTCTATTATTGATTTTTTGGAGAACCACCATACTGTTCTCTGTAAATGTAAAACTACATTATTTTACATTGGCACAGCAGTGCACAAGGGTCCTGGTTTTTTTTCACATCCTTTGCAACACTTGATATTTTCTGTGTTTACATGATAATCATTCCAGTGGATGTGAACCAGTATCTCATGGTGGTTTTGACGTGGTTTTAGTGTTATTGAACATCTTTTTCATGTGTTTATTGGCCATTCATGTATCTTCTTTGGAGAAATGTGTATTCAAGTCCTTTGCCCATTGATGAATCAGGTTGTTTTTTTATCTGTGAGTTTAGAATTCTCTCTATTCTGAATATTAATATATATTAATATTATCATAAAGTATGATTTCCAGATAGATCTCCCATTTTGTGGGTTGTCTTTTTACTCTATTGTTACTGCCATTTGATGTACAGAAGTTTTAGTTTTTTTTTAATTGAAAAAAGTTTTTTTTGTTAATGCCATATGGCATGGAGGATCTTAGTTCCATGACCAGGGATTGAACTCGTTCATGCCCACTGCAGTGGATCTATGGAGTCTCAACCACTGGACCATCAGGGAAGCCCCCAGAAGTTTTCATTTTGATGAAGTCCAGTTTATCTATGTTTCTGTTTGATGTCATATCCAAGAAAATACTCCCATATCCAGTGTCCTGAACATTTTCCCTTATGCTAAGAGTTTTATAGTTTCAGTTTATGCTTTTAGGCCTTCAATCCATTTTGAGCTAACTTTTGTGTAAGAGTATTAGGTAAGTGTCCTTCTTCATTCTTTTGCATGTAGATATTCAGTTTTTCCAGCATCATTTGTTGAAAAAGCTGTGCTTTCCCCATTGAAAGGACTTAGCAGCCATTTGAAAATCATTTGACCATATATGCATGGCTTTATTTCTGGGTGCTATTCTATTCCATTGGTCTCCATATTTGTCTTTATGCTAGTACCATATGTGTTGATTATTATAGCTTTGTAGTAAGTTTTGAAATCAGGGAGTTTGATCCCTCCAAATATGTTGAAGATTGTTTTGACTCTTGTATATACATTTTCAGTTCAGTTCAGTCACTCAGTCGTTTCCGACTCTTTGCGATCCCATGAATCACACCATGCCAGGCCTCCCTGTCCATCACTAACCCCCAGAGTCCACCCAAACCCATGTCCATTGTGTCGGTGATGCCGTCCAGCCATCTCATCCTCTGTCGTCCCCTTCTCCTCGTGCCTCCAATCCCTCCCAGCAACAGAGTCTTTTCAAATGAGTCAGCTCTCCGCATGAGGTGGCCAAAGTATTGGACTTTCAGCTTCAACATCAGTCCCTCCAATGAACACCCAGGACTAATCTCCTTTAGGATGGACCGGTTGGATCTCCTTGCAGTCCAAGGAACTCTCAAGAGTCTTCTCCAACACCACAGTTGCACAAATGTACAACTTTTTAATGTGCTGTCTAGTTCGGTCGTAAGTTTCCTTCCAAGGAGCAAGTGTCTTTTAATTTCATGGCTGCAATCACCATCCACAATGATTTTGGAGCCCAGAAAAATAAAGTCAGCTACTGTTTTCACTGTTTCCCCATCTATTTGCCATGAAGTGATGGGACCAGGTGCCATGATCTTAGTTTTCTGAATGTTGAGCTTTAAGCCAACTTTTTCACTCTCCTCTTTCACTTTCATGAAGAGGGTCTTTAGTTCTTCTTCACTTTCTTCCATAAGGGTAGTGTCCTCTGCATATCTGAGGTTATTGATATTTCTCCTGGCAATCTTGATTCCAGCTTGTGCTTCCTCCAGCCCAGCATTTCTCATGATGTACTCTGCATATAAGTTAAATAAGCAGGGTGACAATATACAGCCTTGATGTACTCCTTTCCCTATTTGGAATCAATCTGTTGTTCATGTCCAGTTCTAACTGTTGCTTCCTGACCTGCATACACATTTCTCAGGAGGCATGTCAGGTGGTCTGGTATTCCCATCTCTTTCAGAATTTTCCACAGTTCATTGTGATCCACAGTCAAAGGCTTTGGTGTAGTCAATAAAGCAAAGGTAGATGTTTTTCTGAAACTCTCTTGCTTTTTCGATGATCCAGAGGATGTTGGCAATTTGATCTCTGGTTCCTATACATTTTAGGATAAGTTTTTTTTTTATTTCTGCAAGAAATGTCACTGTGGTTTTGATAAGATTGCATTGGATCTGTAGATTGCTTTAGGTAGTATTGACATCTTAACAATATTAAGTCTTCCAATCCATGAACATGGGTTGTGTTTCCATTTATTAATATCTTCTTTATTTTCTTTTAGCCATGTTTTATAATTTTCATTTTACAAGTCTTTTGTCTCTTTGGTTAAGTGCTAAGTTTTTTCTCTTCTTGAAGCTATTGTAAATAGAATTATTTCATTAATTTCTTCTTTTGTTTATTACCTCTAATCATTTTTTATGTTCATGTATGTGTATAATCTTTAGAGTTTCTTACATGCAAGATGGTATCATCTGCAAACACAGAGTATTTCATTCCATTTTCAATGCTTTTATGTTTACTTTTCTTGTATAATTGTTCTGGCTAGAACTTCTAGGTGTGTTGACTAGAAGTGGTGAAAGTGGTCATCCTTGTCTTACTCCTTTTTCTAGAAGAAGAGCTGTCCATTGTTCATCATTGAGTTTGATGTTTACTGTGTGTTTTTCGTATATGATTTTTGCTATGATGATGTAGGTAATTTCTGTTCTTAGATTGTTGAGTTTCATTTTTTAGTCATCAGGAAAGGGTACTGAATTTCTGTATTAATGGACATGACCATGTAGTTTTCCTCTTTCATTTTGTTAATGTGGTGTATTATTTTGATAGATTCTGTATGTTCAACCATCCTTGCATCCCAGGAACCATGTTCGAATTTATAGCAGCTTAATTTCATTAACATTCAGAACTGTGCTCCTTTATAGCCTTGTCCTCACATACTTTTAAGTCATTGATGTCATAAAATTATATCTTCATGTGTTGTTTGTTCAAAAGCATAGTCTAATAATTTAAAGAATGTGGTAGTTTCTTAAATCATATATAAAACAAATGGCATATTATAAACCAGAGTTACAGTAATAGTAGATTTTATAATTATGGACACAAAGAGTCGGACAGGACTGAGCGACTGAGCTGAACTGAACTGATGGATCTACTTTCACCAGTTATGTTTAGTTTTTCTTACAGGGCTGGTTTTACTTATAGTGGTAGTGATTTTCCTCAGCTGTTGTTGACCTTTGTTATTGTTGTTTTTCAGTCGCCAAGTCATGTCCAGCTCTTTGTGACCCCATTGACTGTGGCATACCAGGCTATTATAATGATAGATTCTTATATGTTGAACCATCCTTCCATCCCAGGAACCATGTGGTTAGGATATATAACAATATAAACCATTTGGGGTATTTTATTGAGAATTTTTCCTGTGTCCTCCACTATCTCCCAGGGTTTGTTCAAATTCCTGTCCCTTAAATAGGTGATGCTGTCTAACCATCTCATTCTCTACTGCTTCCTTTTCATTTTGCCTTCAGTCTTTCTCCTCATTTAGGACCTTTTCCAAAAGAATTGACTCTTCACATCCAGTGGCCAAAGTACTGGAACTTCAGCATCAGTCCTTCCAATGAATATTCAGGGCTGATCTCCTTCAGAGTGGATTGGTTGGATCTCCTTGCAGTCCAAGGCACACTCAAGAGTATTCACCAGCACCGCAGTTCAAAAGCATCAATTCTTTGGCACTCAGCCTTCTTTATGGTCCAGCTCTCACATCCATACACAACTGTTGGAAAAACCATAACTTTGACTATGTGGACCTTTGTCGGCAAAGTGATGTCTCTGCTTTTTAATGTGCTATCTAGATTTGTTTATCTTAGAATGTCTTGATTTTGTTCTCATTTTTGAAGGATAGTATGGTCAGATATAGAATTCCTTGTTGACAGATTTTTTCCTTTGAATATACCAATTCAGTGTTTTTTGGCAAGCATGGTTTTTGGTAAGAAATCTTCTCATAATCTTATTGAGGATCTTTGGTGTGTGATGAGTCACTTATTTCTTTTTGCTTTCAAGAAACAGTTCTCTCTTTGCCTTTGTCTTTGGACAATTTAATTATAACATTTCTTGATATAGGTCTCATTCAGTTTACTGTATGCTTAGTTCCTTGGGTTTCTTGGATATTTATATTCATGTCTTTCATCAAATTTGGACTTCTTTGGTGATTATTTATTTAAATAATATCTTTGCCCTTTTCTCTTTCTTCTCCTCTGAGATACCAGCAATGTGTATATTAGTCCCTTTCTTGATGTCCCATAGGTCCTTTAGGTTATGTTTACTTTTCTTAAGTTTTTCTTCTTTCTGTTCCTCAGATTTGGCCCTATTTATGGTCATATTTTCAAGTTCACTAACGGTTTCTTCTGCCTGCTCAAATCAGCTTTTGAATCTCTCTAATAAAATTTTCATTTCAGTTATTGTACATTTTTAGCTTCAGAATTTCCTTTTGGTTCATTTGTCTTTTATCGATATTTTCATCTTGTCACAAATCATTTTCTTGATTTTGTTAAAGATGTTCTTTCTGTCTGTCTGCCTGTCTCTTTCCTTCCTTTTTCACCATGCTGTGCAGCATGTGGGAATCAGTTCCCCGACCAGGGGTTGAACCTGCGTTCCCTGCATTGGAAGTGCAACTCTTAACTGTTGAACTGCCAGGCAAGTCCCTGAGGATCTTGAAGATAGTCGTTTTAATGTCTCTGCTTATTGAGTTTGCCATCTGCATTTTTTTTTTTTTTCAGGAACAGGTTCTGTTGATTAGTTTTTGTTTTTTTCCTTTGAATTGGCTGTTCTTTCCTGTTTCTTTGAATGTCATGTAATTTTTTTATTGTTGTTGTTGAAAACTTGACATTTGGATATTATAAAATGTGAAGTCTGAAAATCAGGTTCTCCTCCTTCCCTAGCATTTGCTGGATTTTTTCCCTTTGTTTGCTTAGTTTTTAAAATTGTTGCAATATGTCCCCATTCCAGGTCTTTCCAGGTCTTTTTTGAACCTTTGTCTTTCCATGGTCATGTTTGTGACTTTCTAAATTTCCTTGTACATGTTATTACTTTTTAATATCTTAGTCCTTAAATATTTATTTCCCATAATGAGGAAATAGGAAAAATGGGAAGAAATAGAACAAAATAGGTGCTAGCTCTTTTAATCTCCTGCATGTTGTTTTAGCTGAATGGGGAGACCGTTGCAACATGGTGATGGTTGTTACAGCAATGGCTGCCTGTCTTTGTGTCTCCTTTTCCATAATCAGAGACAGCAATCAGTGATCACAGAATACAGATTCCCAGTATTTGAAAGACAAGGCCCTTATTGCTCATCTTGGTGATTGTAAGCCTGTGAAAACTGTTCTAACAACTTGGACTTGGCTACTTGTCTCAGAGCTGGGTATAGATAACTGCTACCATCCAAACTGCCTTAATTGACCAAAGTTCCTGTTGAACCTTTTGGCTAGAAGTTACAAGCCTTGAGTAGACTCTTGAACTCCAAAGTTCACTGGATTCTGCCAGTGTTGTTGTCTAGATGAGAACATGGCAGGTCGTTCCTACTCTGCAATTTTCCTGAGGTCACTTAGTGTATATTTTATATTTTATGGTACAAAGATCCTTGATTTATTCTTGCTGATTTTTTTAGTACTTTTATAAATTTAAAAATTTCTAAGGGAGTGGGGAAGGATTGGAAGTTTGAGATTAACAGATGCAAACTGTTGCATATAGGATGGATAAAGAACAGTATCCTGCTGTATAGCCAGGGAACTATATTCAGTATTCTGTGATAAACCATAATGGAAAAGAGTATGAAAAAGAATATATACACAACATGTATAACTGAATCACTTTGCTGTACACTAGAAATTAACACATTATAAATCAACTATACTTCAATAAAATTTAGGATTCTGTGTTGTTAAATACTTTTGAAAATGTAGTAATTGCTATATATTATACTATAAAGGAAGGCTGTAGGTTAATAATTTGATAGTTTTTTATTTAAAAATTTTTTATTTTCAGAATTTTTACCCAGTTAAATAATACCATAATGAGTTGTTTTGTTAATAATTATCATGGGTGAGAAGATTGTTGGTAAAGATTTAATTAATTTTATGGCTACTCTAATTAGTACCAAATTGCTTTCTCAATTGTTTTTCATTTTGTCTTTTTTAACTGAATTAATTTTATTGATATGTTACTGACAGAATATTGTATTAGTTTTAGATGTACAACATAATGATCTCATATATGTATATATTGCAAAATGATGAACAGTAAGTTTAGTTAACATCCATCACCACACATAGTTACGCTTTTTTTCTTGTGATGAGAACTTGTAAGATCTACTATCTTAGCAACTTTCAAATATACAGTACACTATTGTTATTAATTATTACCTATAGTCATCATGCTGTACCTTGCATCCCTAAGACTTTTTTTCTTTTTTATAACTGGAAACTTGTACCTTTTTACCACCTGCAGTCATTTCATGCTCCCAGCTCTAGTAACCACCAACCTGTTGTCTGTGTCTATGCATGTGTTGGTTTGTTTTTAAATTTAGATTCCCCATGTAAGTGAAGTCATACACTATTTGTCTTTGTCTCATTTCACTTAGCATAATGCCCTCAAGGCTCATTAATGCTGTCACAGATAGTAGGATTTCTTTCTTTTTCTTTTATAACTGAAAAATATCCCATTGTGTGTTTGTGACACATTTTCTTTATCCATTCATCTGTTGATGTGCACTTACATTGTTTCCATGTCTTCGTTATTGCAGATAATGCTTCAGTGAACGTGGGGGTGCGTGTATCTTTTTGAGGTAGTGATTTTGTTTCCTAAGCATAAACACCCAGAAGTGGAATTACTAGACTGTATGTTCTATTTTTAATTTTTTGAGGTATATTCATACTGTTTTCCATAGTGACTGCGCTAATTTACATTTCCACACCACTCCATATCTTTTCCAACACTTGTTTCTTCTCTTTTGGTAATAGCCATTCTCAGATTTGTGAAGTTATACTTCATTCTGGTTTTGACATACATTTCTCTGATGATTAGTGCATGTTGAGCTCCTTTTCATGTACCTGTTGGTTGCTTGTAATCTTTGGAGAAACGTCTGTTCAGTTTCTCTGCCCACTTTTTAATGAAATTATTGTATTTTTTTGGTTGAGTTGTATGGATTCTTTATATATCATGTATTTTGAATATTAACTTCCTTATGAGATAGAAGACGTAAAACTATTTTCTTCTGCTCCATAAGTTGCCTTTTCATTTTGTTGATAGTTTTCTTTACTGTACAGCTTTGTGGTTCCACTTATTTTCTTTTGTTGTTTTTGTTTTGGTGTTTAATCTAAAAAATCACTGCCAAAACCAACTTACTCTCATGTTTTTTCCTAGAAATTTTATGGTTTCAGGTCATACATGTAAGTCTTTAATCTATTTTGTGTTGATTTTTATATATGGTATAAGATATTGGTCCAGTTTCAGTCTTTTGTATGTGGCTGTCAAATTTTTCCAGCATCAGTTATTGAAGAGACTATCCTTTTCCCATGGTGTATTCTTAGCTCCTTTGTCATACATGAGTTGACCACGCATGCATGGATTTATTTCTGGCTCTCTATTCTGTTTCAGTCATTTATATGTCTATTTTTCTATATTTATAGTTTTGATTACTATGGCTTGGTAATTTAGTTTGAAATCATGAAGGGATTGAAATCAATCCCTCTGGCTTTGTTTTTCCTTCTCAACATTGCTTTGGCTATTTGGGGTCTTCAGTGGTTGCATGCAAACTTTAAGATTGTTCTCTTTCTGTGAAAAAGGCCATTGATATGTCAATAGAGATTGCTTTGCATCTGCAGATTGCTTTGCATAGGATGAACATTTTAACAATATTACTTTTTCCCATTTATAAGTACAGAATATCATTCCATTTATTTGTGTTTTCTTCAGTTTCTTTCATCAATATCTTATAGTTTTCATTGTACAGCTTTTTCCTTCTAGATTGTATCTAAGTGTAATTTTATTCTTTTTGCTGTAGTTTTAAATGGGATTTTTTTCCCCTCAGTTTCTCTTTCAGATAGTTCATTATTTGTGTGTAGAAATGCAACCGATTATAGTATAGTGATTTTGTATCCTGAAACTTTAGTGAATTCATTTATTAGTTCTTATAGTTTTTTTTTTTTTTGGTTGGATTTTTTAAGGTTTTCTTTCTATAAGATCATATCATCTGCAAATGATGACAGTTTTATGTCTTCCTTTCTGATAATCAATTCCTTTTATTTATTTTTTTTTCATATTTAATTTTTTCTAGCCAGTATTTCTAGTACTATGTTGAATAAGAGTGATCAGAATGGGTACCCTTCTTCATTTTAGAGGAGAAACTTTTAATCTTTCAGTGTTTTATATGATGTTGGCATCATTTGTGATACTGGCCTTTATTGTGTTGAAGTATGTTCCTTCTATACCCAGGTTTTTTTTAATTTATTTTTTAATTGAAGGATAGTTGCTTTACAGAATTGTGTTGGTTTTTGCCAAACATTGACACGAATCAGCCATATATACCCAGGTTTTTGAGTTTTATAGTGAAAGGATGTTGAATTTTGTTAGATGCTTTTTCTATACCTTTTGAGGGATCAAATGATTTTTATCTTTCATTTTACCTATGTGCTTTATCACATTGATTGATTCGTGTATGATGTACCATTCTTGCATCTCTGAATAAATCCCATTTGATCATGGTGTATGATTCTTTTAATGTGATGTGGAATTTGGTTTCCTAATAATTTGATGAGAGTTTTTGCATCCCTATGCATCAGGGGTATTTGATTTATATTTTTCTTTTACTGTACTGTCCTTATATAGCTTTGGTATTAGTGATGGCCTTCTAAACTGAGTTTAGAAGTGTTCTTTCCTTGTAAACTTTTTGAAAGAGTTTGGAAAAGATTGGCATTAATTCTTATTTGATAGAATTGCCAGTGAAACCATTTGATCCTGAACTTTTCTGTATTGGAAGGTTTTGATTACTAATTCAGTCTCCATATTTGTTATTGATCTGTTCAGATTTTCTTTTTCTTCATAATACATTTTGGTAGGTTGTATGTTTCTAATTATTTGCCCCTTTCTTCCAGGTTATATGATTTGTTGATGTATAACTTTTTATAATCATCACTTATAATACTTTGTATTTTTGTACTACCAGTTGTAATGATTTTATTTATAGGGTTGGCCAGAAAATTCATGTTTTTCCATAAGATAGTACTGAAAAAAAACCTGAACAAACTTTTTTGGCCAGCTCAGTACAAGTCTTCTGTCTTTTTGCCGTTAGTCCAGCCAATAGGTTTTTTTATCCCCCCGATAAAACTGGCTCTTCAGTTCAGTTCAGTCACTCAGTCGTGTCCGACTCTTTGTGACCCCATGGACTGCAGCACACCAGGCTTCCCTGTTCATCACCAACTCCAAGAACTTACTCAAACTCATGTCCATTGAGTTAATGATGCCATGCAACTATCTCATCCTCTGTCGTCCCCTTCTCCTTCCACCTTCAATCTTTCCTAGCATCAAGGTCTTCAAATCAGTCAGTTCTTCACATCAGATCGCCAAAGTATTGGAGTTTCAGTCAGCATCAATCCTTCCAATGAATATTCAATGCTGATTTCCTTTAGGATGGACTGGCTCTTAGGATATCCATATTGTTGGCATATAATTATTCATATTAGTCTTTAGATGATCTGTTATCCATATTGTTGGCATATAATTATTCATATTAGTCTTTAGATGATCTGTTTTTCTTTGAGTCATTTTTTTCCTCTTGGTTTGTCTAGCTAAAGGTTTGTCAGTTTTGTTTGCTTAAAAAAATAAGCTCTTAGTTTTGATCTTTTCTATTGTCTTTCATATTTCCTTTTTATTTACTTTTTCTCTGATCTTTATTGTTTCTTTCCTTCTGCTAACTTTGGGCTTAATTTGTATTTTTTTCTGGTTCCAAGAGGTGTAAAATGAGGTTTTTCATTGGAGTTCTTTCTTGTTTTTTTTTTTTTTTTTTAATTGTAGCTTTTATTGCTATTAACTTCCCTTGTAGAACATTTCATGGATTTTGAAATTTTTGCTTATGTATTCACTCCAGTACTTTGGCCACCTCATGTGAAGAGTTGACTCATTGGAAAAGACTCTGATGCTGGGAGGGATTGAGGGCGGGAGGAGAAGGGGACGACCGAGGATGAGACGGCTGGATGGCATCTTGGACTCGATGGACGTGAGTCTGGGTAAACTCCGGGAGATGGTGATGGACAGGGAGGCCTGGCGTGCTGCGATTCATGGG
>SJYX01002003.1:16323-44279 GCA_006410675.1 Oreotragus oreotragus
AACCTGAACAAACTTTTTTGGCCAGCTCAGTACAAGTCTTCTGTCTTTTTGCCGTTAGTCCAGCCAATAGGTTTTTTTATCCCCCCGATAAAACTGGCTCTTCAGTTCAGTTCAGTCACTCAGTCGTGTCCGACTCTTTGTGACCCCATGGACTGCAGCACACCAGGCTTCCCTGTTCATCACCAACTCCAAGAACTTACTCAAACTCATGTCCATTGAGTTAATGATGCCATGCAACTATCTCATCCTCTGTCGTCCCCTTCTCCTTCCACCTTCAATCTTTCCTAGCATCAAGGTCTTCAAATCAGTCAGTTCTTCACATCAGATCGCCAAAGTATTGGAGTTTCAGTCAGCATCAATCCTTCCAATGAATATTCAATGCTGATTTCCTTTAGGATGGACTGGCTCTTAGGATATCCATATTGTTGGCATATAATTATTCATATTAGTCTTTAGATGATCTGTTATCCATATTGTTGGCATATAATTATTCATATTAGTCTTTAGATGATCTGTTTTTCTTTGAGTCATTTTTTTCCTCTTGGTTTGTCTAGCTAAAGGTTTGTCAGTTTTGTTTGCTTAAAAAAATAAGCTCTTAGTTTTGATCTTTTCTATTGTCTTTCATATTTCCTTTTTATTTACTTTTTCTCTGATCTTTATTGTTTCTTTCCTTCTGCTAACTTTGGGCTTAATTTGTATTTTTTTCTGGTTCCAAGAGGTGTAAAATGAGGTTTTTCATTGGAGTTCTTTCTTGTTTTTTTTTTTTTTTTTAATGTAGCTTTTATTGCTATTAACTTCCCTTGTAGAACATTTCATGGATTTTGAAATTTTTGCTTATGTATTCACTCCAGTACTTTGGCCACCTCATGTGAAGAGTTGACTCATTGGAAAAGACTCTGATGCTGGGAGGGATTGAGGGCGGGAGGAGAAGGGGACGACCGAGGATGAGACGGCTGGATGGCATCATGGACTCGATGGACGTGAGTCTGGGTAAACTCCGGGAGATGGTGATGGACAGGGAGGCCTGGCGTGCTGCGATTCATGGGTCGCAAAGAGTCGGACACGACTGAGAGACTGAACTGACTGACTGATTCATTTGCTTCAGGATACTTGTTGATCTTCCTTTTGGTTTCTTCTTTAGCCAGTTGATTTTCAGGAGCACATTGTTTAGTCTTCCTATTTTTTTGAACTTTTCAAACTTCTTCCTGTTATTGATTTCTTGTTTTATGCTCTTGTGTTTGGGAAAGATTTTTTTGTGTGTGTCTTAAGTTTGCTAAGATTTGCTTTGTGACCTATCTTAAAACATCCTGGAGAATGTTCTGTGTTCATGTTTTATAAAAACATGTTAGTTCTATTTGATCAAGTTTATGGTCCAGTCCAATATTCTTTCTTGATTTTTTTTTTTTTTGGGGGGTCTGGATGATCTAATTACTGAAAGTGAGGTAGGTATTAATGTCCCATGCTATTATTGTATTATGTTTTCATAATAGTGATATTATGTTCATCATCCAAAACTTGCTTTTAATACATTTAAAATATTTAACCAGTAGCTTATATTTTAAACTATTTTCTCTATAGGTAAAATTTGTTACCACACCCTAAGTTTTATTTTGTATGTAACTTCTGATACGTGAACTATGCTTAAAACTTAAAACTAAACTAAAACTTTTGACTTATTTTTTGATTACACATAAGTGTGATTATCATTTTCTTGTGTTCAGGGAATGTTTACTTTTTAGACCCCTTTGATATATTTAGCACTTGTATTTTTCTTTGTTCACTTTGCATGTGCACAATTTTGGAAGAATAAAACATTACTTGTTTTTTTCTTTCAAAGGAACATGGAGAATTTAAAGATAGAATAGGAAGGATAACTTATTTTTCAAATCATAGTTTAATATTCTTTCTACTGTTCAGACCACATACTCTGCTATATAAGACTTTATTTGTGATCTGTTATTTTTATCTTGAATATATGCCAACTGGCTTCTAAATTTATTTTTGCTTAGAAGAATTGAATGTAATATCATTTTGTTTTGCAGCAGTTCACAATCAAGTAAGACAGACCGTTATGCAAAGCAGACTTCTTACACTAAAGAAAAACGAAGAAATGATGATGGCATTTCTTTTATGTCTGATGCTCAGCCTAAAGGTTTGTGAACCGCAGAAAACTGTTGCCATTTGAATTTTTGTCTATTGTAGTTTTAGTAGTATTTGAGTTATATCTATCCATAAAAAGTAAAGAGAGATTTTTTTAGCAACACAAAGAAAATTGCTAAATTTACTATTTTTATCCTATAGTGTACATCTCTTGATTTATTTACTAAATCTGGAAGTTAAATTTGAATATTATTTCTTGTCATTTTTTTGTTTGGCTGGCATATAGCTATAAAGTTATGTTTAGTTTGTCTATTTCTAAATATTACTTTCATGAAAGTGAAAATGTTCATCACTGAGTCCTGTCTGACTCTTTGAGACCTCATGGAGCCGGCCAGGCTCCTCAGTCCATGGAATTCTCCGGGCGAGAATACTGGAGTGGGTTACCATGCCCTTCTCCAGGGGATCTTCCTGACCCAGGGATCGAACCTGGGTCTCCTGCATTAGTAGACAGATTCTTTACTGTCTGAGCCATGGATGTGTCTAATCATTGATATTACTGCTAATTCTGTTATTATTATTGGCTTTCTACTGTCCTCCTAGTATGAAAAATACTCTTTTAAAAAAATTTTATTTATTTTCAATGTGAGGACATTTCCTTTCTATTGTGTTGGTTTCTGCCATACAGCAACATGAATCGGCCATAGGTACATTCTTTATTCATTAGAATTTTTCTCAACTCTAGGAAGATTCCAATATAAGTCACTTTTAGCAAATTTAAAGGTAAATACATCCCAGACTTCTAAATATTCATTGTAGGCTTCCTTGCTTGTAGGATTAATGAACTGACTTCTTTTTGTATCTTTTTAAAAAGACTTTTAAATAATTTAATATAAAAATTTTCACCAAAACCAATTTATATACTAGTCAGGTGTGAAACTTAACACTTTCCAGGGTCTCTTCGATTATTGATAGCTTCAAACTAGTTGAAATATTTGTTTTCTGAATGATTTTATAAATTATTCACCAGAAAAGGTGGTCCTTTAATGATCTTATGTAAAAATTTTTTGTATTTAATTTGGAACACAGTTGTTTTCACATTTTAAATACTCTTTTTCATAAAAGAGAACACTTGCAAGGAAACTAATATCTTTGATGTATACAAGAAACCAGCTGTAACTCTTAAGAGGGCAGTCTCTAGAGAAAGTATTATGACTGTAGATGTAATCTTTCAGTTGATTACTAAATACTATCTGCATGTAATAGAGGACTTTTTTTTTTTTTTTCAAATTGTCCCTTTCCTAGAAATAATTATCCTCACTTACAGTATAAAAATAAAGGTGGATTTGTATTTGTACAAGTGGGCTTAATTCAGATACTATCAAAACACTGTTAAACCTTCATTGCTTTCCTTGGTAGAGTAGGAATAGTTAAATAAAAAGCTTTCTAATTTATGTCCTTCAATATTCCTTCAAAGTAACAGAATTCTAGACTTACAGCAGGGAAAATGAATGATAAAAAAAGCATTATATAGTTTCTTAGTATCCCTGAAGGTTCTCCTCTTAGGTAAAGTGTTTTTAAGAAAGTTATCTACTGAAACATTATTAAAACTCACAGTATTTTCATCCTACAGATAATTGTGTCTAATACCAATTGTTTAACAAAAGCCTATAAATTAATGGGTGTTCTGAATTAAATCCCAGGTATACCCCTGAAAAAAGTTTTTTCTTCTAGTTTTTTATAATTGACAGCACTGTATAAGTTTAAGGTGAATAGTGTAATGATTTCACTTATATATATCATGAAATGATTATCACAGTGAGTTTAGTCAACATCCATTCATATAGATGCATGGGTTTGTTTCTGGGCTTTTTATTCCATTCCGTTTACCTATCTAGAAAAAAATTTTCCTTATGATGAGAACTCAGGATTTACTCTAACAACTTTCATATATAACATACAGCAGTGTTAATTTTATTTGTCGTGTTATACATTATGTTCCTAGAACTTATTTATCTTATAATAGGAACTTTGTACATGTTGACTGCCTTCATTCAATTCTTCCTCCCCCTGTCTCTGATAACCACAAATCTTGTCTAATTTTCTGATTTTGTTTTTGAATTATAATCAACCTATACAGCACTGTATTAGTTTCTGTTACACAGCATAGTGATTCAGTATTTCTGTATATTTCAAATAATCACCATGATAAGTCTAGTTATGATTTATCATATACAAACATTGTGGTTTAGTCACTAAGTTGCGTCTGACTCTTGTGACCTCATGGTCTGCAGCCTGCCCTGCTCCTCTACCCATGGGATTCTCCAGGCAAGAATACTGGAGTGTGTTGCCATTTCTTTCTCCAGTGGCTCTTCCTGACCCAAGAATCGAACCCTGGTCTCCTGCATTGCAGGCAGTTTCTTTACCAACTGAGCTATTCCCCACACTAGGTATACCTTTATTTTGTAGTGCCTTAAGTTTGCCTTGTAAAACTTGCTTTTATGAATATAATACATTGGAAATATTTAACATTCTTTTGTTTATAGGAATTTGTTAGCTGTTTAATTTTATATGTTAATGATATTTGCAAGTTAAATATATATATATATTTTTTTTTTTCAAGTAGAGTCCTGTTTTTTAAAATAATGTCTGACTCTATCTAATGCATTTATTCCAGTTTCCCATGAGATTGTCTTGACTGATTTGCAGTTAGTGAACTGCTTGGAGGAAAACTGCTATATGCTAGAGTTTTTCCAAGCCTTAGTTCTTTCATCAGTTTTTTAAAAATTTTATATTTTATATTGGAGTATAGTTGATTAACCATATTGTGTTAGTTTCAGGTGTATAACAAAGCAATTCAGTTAGAAATATACATGTGTCTAAATATACATGTGTTTTTTCAATTTACCCAATTAGGTTGTTACAGAATATTGAACATAGTTCCCTGTATTGTACAGCAGTCCTTGGTTATCCACTTTAAATACAGAAGTGTGTACATGTCAGCTCCAAATTCTATTATGCTTTCCTCCTACCCTTACCCCCTGGTAACCATGGTTCTTTGATTCCGTTTCTATTTAGTAAGTAAATTCATTTGTATCATTTTTTATAAGACACTGCATATAAGCAATATAATATGATACTTCTCTCTGTCTGTCTGACTTACTTCACTCAGTATGATAATCACCAGGTCCATTCATGTTCCTGCAAATGGCATTATGTTGTTCTTTTTAATGGCTGAATAATACTCCATGATGTTCAAGCTGGTTTTAGAAAAGGCAGAGGAACCAGAGATCAAACTGCCAACATCTGCTGGATCATGGAAAAAGCAAGAGTGTTCCAGAAAAACATCTCTTTCTGCTTTATTGACTATGCCAAAGCCTTTGACTGTGTGGATCACGATAAACTGTGGAAAATTCTGAAAGAGATGGGAATACCAGATCACCTGACCTGCCTCTTGAGAGACCTATATGCAGGTCAGGAAGCAACAGTTAGAACTGGACATGGAACAACAGACTGGTTCCAAATAGGAAAAGGAGTACGTCAAGGCTGTATACTGTCACCCTGCTTATTTAACTTATATGCAGAGTACATCATGAGAAATGCTGGGCTGGAAGAAGCACAAGCTGGAGTCAATATTCCTGGGAGAAGTATCAATGACCTCAGATATGCAGATGACACCACCCTTATGGCAGAAAGTGAAGAGGAACTCAAAAGCCTCTTGATGAAAGTGAAAGAGGAGAGTGAAAAAGTTGGCTTAAAGCTCAACATTCAGAAAACGAAGATCATGACATCCGGTCCTATCACTTCACGGCAAATAGATGGGGAAACAGTGGAAACTGTAGCTGCCTTTATTTTTCTGGGCTCCAAAACCATTGCGGTTGGTGATTGCAGCCATGAAATTAAAAGACGCTTGCTACTTGAAAGGAAAGTTGTGACCAATCTAGACAGCATATTCAAAAGCAGAGACATTACTTTGCCAACAAAGGTCCATCTAGTCAAGGCTATGGTTTTTCCTGTAGTCATGTATGGATGTAAGAGTTGGAGTATAAAGAAAGCTGAGCGCTGAAGAATTGATGCTTTTGACCTGTGGTGTTGCAGAAGACTCTTGAGAGTCCCTTGGACTGCAAAGAGATCCAACCAGTCCATCCTACAGGAGAGCGGTTCTGGGTTTTCATTGGAGGGACTGATATTGAAGCTGAAACTCCAACACTTCAGCCACCTGATGCGGAGAGCTGACTCATTTGAAAAGACCCTGATGCTGGGAAAGATTGAGGCTGGAGAAGAAGGGGATGACATAGGATGAGATGGTTGAGTGGCATCACCAACACAATGTTCATGGGTTTGGGTGGTTCTGAGAATTGGTGATGGACAGGAAGGCATGATGTGCTCCGGTTCATGGGGTCACAAAGAGTCGGACATGACTGAGTGACTGAACTGAACTGAGACAGCATATTAAAAAACAAAGATGTTACTTTACTGACAGATGTCTGTCTAGTCAAAGCTATGGTTTTTTCAGTAATAATGTGTGGATGTGAGAGGTGGACTATAAATTAAGCTGATTGCCAAAGAATTGATGCTTCTGAACTGTTCTGTTGGAGGAGACTCTTGAGAGTCCCTTGGACTGCAAAGAGATCCAACCAGTCAATCCTAAAGGAAATCAGTCCTGAAATCATTGGAAGGACTGATGCTAAAGCTGAAACTCCAATACTTTGGCCACCTCATGCGAAGAGTTGACTCCCTGGAAAAGACTCTGATGCTGGAAGGGATTGGGGTAGGAGGAGAAGGAGACGACCGAGGATGAGATGGCTGGATGGCATCACCGACTCGATGGACATGAGTCTGGGTGAACTCTGGGAGTTGTTGATGGACAGGGAGGCCTGGCGTGCTGCGATTCATGGGGTCGCGAGGCCTGGCGTGCTGCGATTCATGGGGTCGCAAAGAGTCGGACATGACTGAGCGACTGAAGCGAACTGAAAGGAGGTAGGATTCTAATCCTAAATTTTGACAATGTCCAATTATCATCATCTCTGCAAAAAAAAATCATCATTATCCAACAAAATATGAATTAAAATGAAACTTTAGCAAAACTACAGCATCAGACGGCAAATCAGTGTTTGCCTAAGGCTGTGTGAGGGGACTGACTGCAAGGGAACATGAGGGAACTTTTGGGGGTGATGAAAATGTGGTTTTTAGGTGTACATGTTTGTCAAAACACATCAAACCATATACTTTATTGCATGTATTTTTAATTTTAAAAACATTAAAAATTTTTGATATTAATATAATCTCCCAATTTTACTTTTCCAGAAACAAGATTGCTCTTCATTATTCTCTTTCTACTGCCTATATCCAGAAGGCTATCTCCTTGAATCTCCCTGTGGTAAACAAGTTCTGGCTTTACTTCCTTAATGTTAAATGCAATGACATTCTAGGTTTACACAGGGGAATTTTCTTTTCATATAATACTATTTGTATTTGCCTTACCTTGGTTGCCTAAACTGGGGTAAGTTTTTAATATTTGTGGTTGTCACAGTGTTTCTGTGATTAGAGCTACTCTAGGGATCTGAATCAGCTGGCTTGTTCATATTTGGAGCTCAAAATTAAAAGAGCAAACATTTCCAAAGAGCAAAGAAAAAAAAAAAAAAGTAATTTCTTTCCTGAGAGCATAATCTACTTCCCCTTGCCAAATTGCTTTTTACCCAGCTCAAGGGCAAACAGGGTCACTGGGGGACAGAGAGGCAGCCTCCTATGTCTACTTTTCTGGGTCAGGGTGCCTAGACAGAACTTAAGGCTTTGGTCTCCCTGCTTTGGAGCTGATTTGGAATTCTGATTCTGTTTCCCCAGAAGATGGGTCCTCTATCTCTGCAGCTCTGCATAATATATACAACTACATAAACAAATGGTTAGATGATGTGTTCAAGAAAACAGTAACATTTTACATCTTTTCACAGCACTTTACAAAGTGCTTTCATATTTATTAGTGCACTTAAGGCAACAACCTTGTGAAGTCAGTGCTATTCTTAATCCTATTTCATAGAGATATCAAAGTCACTGGGAATATGTGTGGTTTGTCAAAAGACACTCATCTCTTAAGTGGTGGAATTAGAATTTTGTTTCATAGCCTGTCCTCTGCTCGTTTATACCACATTGCCTCTGATAACTTCACTTAGATCAAAAAGCCATCTGCCTTCCAGAGAAGGAAGTATCTAATGCCTGTTTCCAAGACTGCAAACACTGATCACTTTGCTAGACAAGGACTTTCTCATGAGTAGGTAAAGAGATAAATGATAAACACAATAGGATCATCCATCTGCCATCCACAAACCCAAGAGGTACACTTTATCCTATTTGGTGGCACTTCAGTTATAGTACATTTCCAATGTCACTACATTTATAATCCACATTTTGCTGACCATGATCATATTCATCCCTCAAAATCCCAGCCATCCACTCCCTCCTCTATGAGTACTTCCCTGATTTTCCAAAGGGAATTATTTCCTCTTTCTACTTGATTCACACCAACAGAATAGCACTTAACTATCTTATTCTACACATTCAATTATTTTCATCCCAGTCTGTCCTACTGGTCTGGGAACACCTTAAAAACAAGGACCATTAGCTCAGTCACCTCTGTGCCATTGATTGGCACAGCATCTGATACATGGCAGATCCTATGGAAATGATTGCTGAAAACTCACTATGGGACCTAATAATTATCTGTGATGTTCTTAGCCAGAAATGGGCTTCCTGAGCAGCTCAAATGGTAAAGAATCTGCCTGCAATGAGGGAGACCTGGGTTTGATCCCTGGATTGGGAAGATTCCCTGGAGAAGAGAATGGCAATCCTCTCGAGTATTCTTGCCTGGAGAATTCCATGGACTGAGGAAGCTGGCAGGCTACAGTCCATGGGGTCTCAGAGTTGGACACAACTGAGTGACTAACGCTTTAGCCATAAATGAGTGATGAATCTTAACAGACCAAACTTTACTAAGGGCAAATCACTGTCCCAAAGACACAGTAGCTCTGCCATTATAATGCTACTTAAACATATAAATCCAGCTTAAGAATTCTGTTTTAACCACTGATAAAAGTTACCACAGGTGTCTAGTTCATAAAGATTTATTCACTTCACACATCAGGGTAATAGGAAGCTCTATCAGTAAAGTGAACTGGATACAGAATAGGAAGCTGAAATCCAAGACTATCCTACTCATTCCAAGACATCTGGTCACTTGGCCAATGTTCTATCCAATCCACTTGACCTAGATTATCCCACTTATTTCACACCAAACCCTGTGGTAAATATATCCCACCATAAAGGTTGAGTTCAGAGAGGTCTGAACTCACAGGTCTTCAGACTCTATATTTCATGTTTTCCCCAGTATTCAACCTCCAGAGATGCACCTTTAATTTGAGATAAATAACATACAGACAAGGCAGATGAGAAGTGGTAAAGGAGACTAAAACACAAAGTGAACAACTCTCTCTTGCTTCCTGACATCCATTCTCCTTGGATCCTGAAAGCTTCTAACATCTTATTCAGTACTCTGAAATGTCTCCAAACTGATCTCAGCCTCCTGCCCCTGACAACCATCTTAAGGCCCCATAAATGTTCCAACAACCAACTTGTATCCACTTTCCCTTTCCTCTCTTTCCTAGTCTATGAAAGACAAACACCCTCTGAGATACCTCCTACACCTCTAGAATTCCCCGGAAATTGCTAAGGCCCCTGATAGTCCATAGTGTCAAATACTGGCTCACCCTAAACCTTCTCACAAACCCCTATCTTCCAAAATACTACCTACTCAGAAACTTTTCCTTCTTTTATACTCTGATAAATTCTAAGACTATAGACTTCTGATATATATCAGAAGTCTGGTTCCATCCCTGGATGTAAGTCCAGGAGAATGTGCATGTGTGTTTGCTAAGTCGCTTCAGTTGTGTTCGACTCTTTGTGACCCTATGGACTGTAGCCCACTGGGCTCCTCTGTCCATGGGATTCTCCAGACAAGAATACTGCCATGGGTTGCCATGCTTTCCTCCAGGGGATCCTCCCAACCCAGAGACTGAACCCGCATCTCTTGGGTCTCCTGCATTGGCAAGTGGGTTCTTTACCCACGTTGGGATGGTGCCACCTGGGAAGCCCACCAGGAGAACAGGGCTAGTCAAAATTGTCTTACTCATTTAGGAGCTATCATCCGAGATAAACAAAATATTCACCGATACTCTAAGCAGCATGCCCTGGTCCGTAGAACTCTATCTACTGTTTTCAGTGGATTTGGATGAAGTGGCAGGAAGGTCGTGAATTAGAGAACAGGTCTGCAGATCCATCTCAAAGGTTCGGCAAAGTGGGACAAAGGCTCACCCCTGTGTTTGAGGGGGGCTTGGCTGTTCTCCAGAAGAGAAGTATAAGTTAGTGAGAAGATAAGCAACCAAAAGGTGAAATTTCCATAGAAAATAAATTTGCTGCTGACAGTCTCTTTGCACAATGCTTCTTGGCATCCCTTGTGTGTACTATACACTGTTTATGATTTTTGCTTTCTGGTTTCTGACGATCAAGGCTGCCATGAGTGCTCATTTGAACCAGATGTTTTCCACAAGAAAATGTCAGATGAGGGGGAAGGGCTAGACCCATTATGAAAGAACGTAGGCCCTACAACCTTCCTCCTCCAGGAGACTGCAGATTTGACTCAAGTTTCCGAATCGAAAGCCTGACAGATTCTTTTTCGCTTACAGTAAAATGTAGTTTGTGTCTTCAGATAACAACTAATTATTTAGAAAAAAATGTGAAATACATTAATTTTTGCCATATATGTAATCAATATGAGCAAACTAAATCTAAAATTAGAATTACGCATTCATAATGAATATTATTGTAAGATTGAAATTCAAAAATGTCATTTAAATTTTCGTTGAACATACATTGTTAATGTCACTGGGACTATCTGCCCTGAGAACCTTCATTCCAGGTCTTCCCTGGCTTCTGTGAAATAAGAAATGTCAGATTTTTACAAGTAAGCAGTCTCTGTTGGGTTTTTCTCACTTGCATCAAAGTCTTGATCAAAATGTTGTACTATGCATTAGAATCTTCTGTGTTCAAACTCCCTTGGTAGACCCATTTATTTTACAGGCAACCTGAAAAACCTGTGGGAAAGTGCTTGAAGACAATGCTGTCTTCAACCCTCACAGCTGAGGCTCAGAGACTCGCTCAAAAATAAATGGCTCTTAACTGAATGATCTGTGGTGACACAGATGGGAAGGAAGTCTAAAAAAGAAGGAATATATGTATATGTGTGGCTGGTTCACTTTGCTATACAGCAGAAAGTAATACAATATAGCTGTGTATTTACAACCATAGAATATAGCTGTGTATTTACAACCATAGAATATAGCTGTGTATTTACAACCATAGAATATAGCTGTGTATTTACAACCATAGAATATAGCTGTGTATTTACAACCATAGAATATAGCTGTGTATTTACAACCATAGAATATAGCTGTGTATTTACAACCATAGAATATAGCCACATATTTACAACCATAGAATATAGCCACGTATTTACAACTATAGAATATAGTTGTAGAGCAACTATATTCCAATAAAATTAAAAAAAAAAAAAGAACAGCTGAGAGTCCTGGAGAGGATTCCAACCCAGGCTGGTAAGACTCAGAATGCCATCTATGTCCTCAAGGAATGGGTAAAGGAGCCAGTGAAAATCCCACAGTAGGGATTCTGAATATAAGTTTCAACTGCACTTGAGTAAAAAGTTTAGGTGGTGCACTGGGACAGGTTGTTTATCTTTCTGGTGGTTCAATCAGTAAAGAATCCGCCTGTAATGTGGAGACCTGGGTTGGGTTGGGAAGATCGCCTGGGGGAGGACATGGCAACCCACTCCAGTATTCTTGCCTGGAGAATCCCACGGACAGAGGAGCCTGGCAGGCTGAAGTCCATGGGGTCACACAGAGTCGTAAAAGACTGAGTGACTAAGCATAACTACCAAATCTGAAAGTTTTGTGCATCTGAATAAACAGATGTGGCCTTGGGGTTTGGGAAGGGCTGGGAAGGGAGTGGGGAGAGGGGCTGGGGGGAGAGCAGCAGCCTGGGAAAGGGGCTGCAAGGATCATACAAGTTTGACTTTCTCTCTGCTCCACCCCTAGTGTCTCAGGTCCCTCCCATCTAACGCTGCCCCAGCCACAGAACCATGAAAGGTTGAACTTGCTCCTAAAACCTCAGATTCTAAATCCTCCTGCTTCCCTGTCTCTTCTTTCCAACACTGTTTCTTTTTCCTCCTACTCTGTCTGTAAGGGCACAAGTACACATTTGTGCACGTGCACACAAACGCACGCATGCACACCCACACACAGGCGGCAATGCTCACAGGGAACAATGCACTGTAGTGTTGTCCTTAGGTGAGGGGCTTCTAGGGGAAAGGTGTCACGCCACCCAGCAGGGTCTACTCCTGCATCACTTGGATGGCCCTGAGCCCTGCCCTTACTGGAAGGAACAGCCTCACCCAGGAACCACCCATCGGCCCCTCTTCCCTGCCTGACCTTGGAATCCCTGGCCCACCACCTCTGACCTGAGATTCCCTTGTTCAGCTCTCTTCTGTTTTAATCTCCTAAATTCCTTCTGCCCCATCCCTTTTCTACTCACAAAGCCCAGTATCAATCCTATACCTGTCACTGGTTTGGGGGTGAGGGATGAATATGAGTCCCAGTTATATCTACCCCTTTGGGATGAGTAGGATTTTCAAGTATCTAATACACAGGGTCACATTTGCCCAGGGATTGCCCTCTATAGTTAGCATCTGAGGCACAATTTACATAGTCAAAATTACCCTGGAAAATCCCTTACACCTCCCAGTAAAAAATATAGGGTTTTGCAGTTACGACACTGCACAGTAATATGTGTATACAGTAATATGCATAGCATATAATTAAAATTACAAGTGCAAAATACAATTCTGCAGTATTTTTAATTATATACACGAAAGACCGCGCAAAGTTGAATATGAATAAATTAACTGGGCCGCTGATGCTACCTAGGCCTCTTTCGCCCCCAACTCCCACAGGCTTCCGCACACTTCTAAATAGGCTTAAGGGCTCCATTTACATGAAAAGACAGACAGCTCCGGGAACCTTTGAGGCCTTCTCTTAAGATACACAATCACCACAAAAGAATAAGGGAGAGCATTCTTTCACACAGATCTCTTTTCCTGTTTTTGCCTTGTGGCAGGAACAAAAGAAGATTTCTAAAAGAGAAAGCCGGTAAGAACTGCAGGCAATAACTTCTACACCAGGCTGTGAAAGATGCCCAGTTTCGGATGCTTCCTGGGGCTGCCATGTCCACCGCACTCAACCTGGAGGGAATGTAAGGTCTTTCAAACCAACTGGCCCAAGGTATCTGAAGGATGCACCAGCCTAAAGAGAAAATCAATTCTAAGAAGCCAGGCAGAATGAACAGGAAAGGGCATTTGAACTAAAATGTGGGGTAAAACAAATGTTACCAGAGACACTGAAGGATGAATGGAAGGTGAATAATTTTTGCAAAAGTGCTTATGGGGTCTAAAGTACTCATTCTCCAAGTCTATCTTTCAATATAGTGTCAGTAATTGTTTATCTTAGCTGTTGAATATTCCTGTAAATGTGAGAAAATAAGCTTATCCCTGTATCATTATCCCTACTTTCCTCCTCTCCTCCCTACTCTTCCTCCTCCCCACATATATGCACACAAGGTCTCAGTTACTCAAGCTTGCACCTACCCCAGGGCCTTTGCACCAGCTCTTTCCATCTATCTTGAGTATGTTCTCCTCAGTTCTTCTCATGACTAGATTCATCATCATTTAGGTCTCAGCCCAGGTTGAGTCCACAAAGAAGCCTTCTCTAACTACCCATTAAAAAAATGTATATATATATTTATTTTATTTTATTTTATTTTATTTATTTATTTGGCTGCCAGGTCTTAGTTATGAATGTGGGTCTAGTTCCTCAATCAGGGATAGAACCCTGGCCCCCTGCATTGGGATCCCAGGGTCTTAGCTGCTGGACCACCAGGGTCTCTAATCACCCGTTTTACAGCAGTCAGTCTCTCTACATGTACCTGTCTTCTCCGTTTGTCGTGGTTTAATCACTAAATTGTGTCCAACTCTTGCGACCCCATGGACTGTAGCCTGCCAGGCTCCTCTGTCCATAGGATTTTCCAGGCAAGAACACTGGAGTGGGTTGCCATTTCCTTCTCCAGGGGATTGTCCCAACCCAGGGATCACACCTGGGACTCCTGCATTGCAGGCAGATTCTTTACTGATTGAACTGCCAGGGAAGCCATGACAAGCAATGACAAGGTTCTATTTACCTTGTCATATTTATCACTATTGGAAAATATCTCTTATGTTTGTTATTTTGCTTACTGTCTGAATCCCTTCATTGGAATGTAAGCTCCTTGAAGACAGAAACTCTTATTCACCACACTCTCCTAAATATCTAGTTCATGCCTGGCTCAGTTTAGGTGTCCAGTAAATATTTGATGAGAGAATAAATAATCCCCAAAACAGTCATAAAGCTATGATCATGTAGCCTTAGCCATTCTGCTTGGACCACAGCATCATGGCCAGCGAATCCTGTCTAACTGGTATCTACTACCTCAAGTACTAGGAAGAGGCCAAGAGGGAAAATAGGGCTTTAAGAGATGACTTGCAAGCTTAAATTTCTAGATAGCCAAGAATATTATAGGATTGACTGGTTTGCGGCTCCTCTATATACTGTCTTCCTTCTCTGCCTACTAAAGAGAGGGAGGTACTAGAGATACAGAACCATCACCTACCAGGAATATCAGGTATATCCCTGTGTGAGATCTCCAACAGAACCAATTCTTTGTACCATGAACTAAAACCCAAGCTCCTCATACCTGGTTCAGCCAGGCTCAGTGAGAACACAGGGTTCCACTGTACGGCTTTGTGGGGAAAGAAAGCATGGTTATGGCATAACCATAAGACATGATGCCTTCTTCCTTGACCAAAAGAATATGCTCATTTCTTCTCCCAGTACCTGCTGAGATTCAAGCCCACAGAACTTTACCAATCATACTGTAGACCCGACACGGCCCTGAGAACACTGCCGCAGAGGACACTGATGGGAGAAAGAGTCAGCAAGCTCCACACCACCAACTTCACGGGAGGAGACAAAAGACAAACCTATAAGCGTACAAGGCTGACTGCAAATATCAGAAGAGGCTCAGAGGGCACTCACCCTAAGAATCACTTATTATAGGAACAAATAATCCACTTAGAAGACAAGATGCAGAAGGCAGATGGAATCAGTGATAATAAATGTACGTGTTCCCTATAATCTGAGCCATGAAAGACACTGAATAGTTAACTAGAGAATGGGGGATAAAACAGCATATAGTAACAAACCATGATGAATGGGAGAACGAACAATATTTCCCCCAGAATCTTCTAATGTGTCAGGCATCATCCTAGTTACCCCAGTTACGTCTACATGGGTATTTAATTCTTATAATAACCATGTAGGGTAAAAATTCAATTTTATCCTTGTTTACACACATGAAAACACGGGAGGCCAGAGAGATGTGACTAAAAAATACATGAAGGGGACATGTCAAGATTGGAACCCAAATCCTGAGACTCAGTAGATAGTTCTTTTTATTTCCCCACAACCATTTCCTTGATCAAGATCTCACAGAACCCATTTTTGTGAGACAGAAAACCACACATCAAATGAGTTTTCCAAATCTAATGTTTTTGGTGAAAATGACATAAACCTTCAAATTAAAAACAAACAAAACAAAGGATGTAATCCAGGAAAGATATAGATCTCAGAAGGCATTTTTTTCCTCCAGATGGTGTAGAAATAATGATACTGGTTTTGACTTATATCGTTTATTTTTCAGAAATGTTTGGTACAAATATCCACTGGAAAATATCTAACTGGAAACAAAACAAGACTAAAATAAATATTATTACTGGTTGCTTACCAAAATTTTCTAGGATGACTAAGATAATTTACTTTATAAAATGCGTTGCCAGCTTCTTCGAATAGACCTGAGCAAATGTAAAAAATATACTTTAGTGGTGCTTTGTGTATGTATCCACCACAGATATGTGCTTATCCATGGTCTGCTATCTACCTTACTTTGAAATCATATGAAACTATGGCAGTTATAACCACACTGTCAGATTACAATTAGCATTATATACTTATGCCAATTCTTCTTCAATCCCTAGAAAAAGGCAAACCCTTCTATGTGAAATCACATGTGGTGACCCCAGCAAAGGCCTTTAGAACACTTTATTTGTGCTCTGAGAGTTTTTATATCATCCTCCTTTTCTTTGCATATTGTTCAGTTTTTTCAAAATAGTAAGAGAGCAGATAGGCCCAATGGGATAAAGTTTGAGTGGAAGGACCAGCATGCTGATGAACTCATCTCCACAACTTCCTGAAATCCTGATGCTTCCTCTACGTATGATTTTCAACATTTAAAAATTTATTCATATGGGACTTTCCGGGTAGCTCAGTGGTAAAGAATCAGCCTGCCAATGCAGGAGACACAGGTTACATCCCTGATCTGGGAAGATCCCACATACAGTGGAGCAACGAAGTGCACGTGCCACAGCTATCGAGCCTGGTTCTAGAGCCCGGGAGCTGCAGCTACTGAGCCTCTATGTGCCAGAACCCGTCCTCCTCAACAAGAGAAACCGCCGCAATGAGAAGCCTACTCACTGCAATAGAGAGTAGTCCCCACTCGCCAAACTATAGAAAAGCCCGCACAGCAATGAAGACCCAGCACAGTCAAAAATAAATACATAACTAAAATTATTTTCAAAAATTCATTCACATGCATCTAAAAGCAACATTTTGATTTCCTTGAGATAATCAAGAATTTCAGTATGATTTATTTGCAATCATATAATTCTTCGGAGTGACAGATATGAAAGAGAAATGCAGGAAAAATTCCATTCTTGGAATGATTTCACCGACGACAGCACTTTCTACTCCCTCTTTTTTCTTTTTGAAAAGAGACTCTTACGTTATTAATTTCATTCAACAAATATTTATAGAGCATCTTCTACATAACAGGCTCTGTTTTAGGGATTGAGATTACAGCAATGGCCAAGATAAAGTCCCTGGTTTGTGGAGCTTACATCATAGTAGGATACATCGTGTTGGTGTGTAGGTTGGAGAAATGACAAGCAGACAAGTGCAGCTGAAGTCAAGAGGGAAATCTGATCAAAATGATGAGAGACCATGTAAAACCATGGGGGCCAGAGTGAGGATTTTGGATTATATTCTGAGACAGAGGAAAAGCCACTGGAAAGTTTTAAGCAGTGGAGTGATAGTGATTTATGTTTGGAAAGACCACCCTGGCTACCGTAGGGGGAACAGACTTAAGAGGGCAGAAGTAGAAACGGGGAATCCAGGCTATAATAAGTTACTTAGATCACTAATGATGGTGACTTGGTTAGTGTGATTGATAGAGGTGGAAGAAGGAAGAAGAGAATAATAGCTTCAGGGCTTATTTTGAAAGTACAGTTGACAAACTTGCTGATGGATTTAATGTGAGTGAGGAAAATATAATCAAGAATGACTCCAAGATTCTTGGCCTGGGCAACTGGGTAAATAGTGTGACATTAACTAAGATCATGAAGATTATGAAAAAACAGCTTTATGAAAAATCAAGAGTTTTGTTTTAAATATATTAAGTCTGAATGCCTATTAGACATACAAATGGCAAGTGTCAAGAGGTATTTGGATATATAAATCTGGAACCAAGGAATTCAGAGCAGGAATCATCATCCGTGTATATACAGCTGTTATTTAAACCCACGGGGGGACTTCCCTGGCAGACCAGTGGTAAGACTTCAAGCTTCCATTGCAGGGGGCATGGGTTCAATACCTGCATGCTGCATGGTATGGCCAAAATAACAATAATAATAAAAACCATGGGACAGGTACAAACAAAGAGAATAGTGAAGAAGTCTCTCATTGACTGAAAGAATTAACATTGGTAAAATGTCTATACTACTTACAGCAATCTATAGATTCAATGAAGTGTCTATCAAAATTCTAAAGGCATTTTTCACAAAAACAGAATAAATAATCCTAAAATTTGTATGGAACCGCAAAAGATCTTGAATAGCCAAAGCAATGCTGAGAAAGAAAGAAGAAAGCTGGAAGTATCATAGGCCCTGGCTTCAAACTACATCGCGAAGCTGTAGTAATCAACACAGTATTTTGTTGCTGTTGCCGTTTCGGTTGCTAAGTGATGTCCAGCTCTAAGGAAGCTCTATGAACTGCAGCGTAGCAGGCTCCTCTGTCCTCCACTGTCTTCTGGAATTTGCTCAAACTTGTGTCCATTGAGTCAGTGATGCCATCCAACCATTTCATTCTCTGTCGTCCCCTTCTCCTGCTCTCAATCTTTCCTAGCATCAGGGTCTTTTCCAATGAGTTGGCTCTTTGCATTGGATAGCCAAAGTACTGGAGCCTCAGCTTCAACATCAGTCCTTCCAATGAACATTCAAGGTTGATTTCCTTTAGGACTGATGAGTTTGATCTCTCTCAAGAGTCTTCTCCAGCACCACAATTTGAAAGCATCAATTCTTTGGCATTCAGCCTTCTTTATGATCCAATTCTCACGTGTGTATATGACTACTGGAAAAACCATAGCTTTGGTTCTGTAGACCTTTGTTGGCAAAATGATGTCTCTGCTTTTAAATACACTGTCCAGGTTTGTCTTAGCTCTCCTTCCAAGGAATAAGCGCCTTTTAATTTCATGGCTGCAGTCACCATCCACAGTGATTTTGGAGCCCAAGAAAATAAAACAGTATAGTATTGGCACAAAAAGACACACGGAACAGAACAGACAGCCAAGAAATAAACCTCTGCATATATGGTTAATTAATTTATGACAAAGGAGCCAAGAATATACAATGGGGTAAAGGGAGTCTCTTCAGTAAATGGTGTTGGGAAAACTGGGCAGCCACATGCAAAGGAATGAAACTAGATCCCCTATCTTACACCATACACAAAAATATTAACTGGAAGTGGATTAAAGAGAGGAGGAGGAGGAGAAGCAGCAGCAGCATGATGTCCCAGAGGCCAAGCCAAGTAAAGAAAATGAATCAAGGACCAACTGTGTCAAATGCTAGTGAGAATGCCTGAAAGATGAAAACTGGCCACTGGAATCAACAAAGCAAAGGTCATTAGTAATCTTGAAAAGATTGGTTTCGGGGGAGGCTGGGAACAAGAGCCTCATCAGAGTGGGCTGAGAAGAGAATGGATGGTGAGCTGAACACAGTGAGTGAGGATTTAGATATGCCCTTTGAGTTGGAGGAAACACAGGGTAGCCAGAGAGGAAATGTGAAACCTAAAGTTGATTTTCAAGGTGAGTATTATTCCAGTTTTAATGCTGATGGGACATGGAGAGAGAGAAATTAAGGAGGAAAGTAAGGCATGAGGCGTTCGAGGAGGTGAGAGTTAGTGGGATCCAGTGCACGAATTAAGCACTGGCCTTAGACAGGACCAGGGAGAAAATGAGTAGAGGGAGAGTTGACAGGGTTGTTGGTGGGAAGACGGGAAACAGTCTCTTCTGATAGCCTCCATTTTCTCAGTGAAGTCTGAGAAAAGTTCATCAGGAAAGAGCAGAAAAGAAGTATCAGAACTTACAGAAAGAAGATATGAAATTGTTATTTCAGAGAGGCGATGCTGGGCAGGACTGAAGGCATTCAGGTAAAGATTAGAAACATAAATCTAGACAGTATGTGTTGTATTTTAGTGAAAACCAGAGTGGACAAAGAGTTAGGCTTAATTAGTATAGAAGTATTCTATAGTATATTAGAATTAGTATAGAGGTCTTCTGAAGGGTATGCTGAAAAGCAAGAAGTTGAGTGTATATACAAAGTTGCTATTATCATAATGGACCATGGACTCAGTTTGGGGGTCTTCATGCGATCAAAGTGTTTTTGGAGTGGGGATAATAGAATAAATGACCTATAAATACAGGAGGTGGAAGATACTGGAAGTCATGACTTTGGAAGAGGGGATGGCGTAACTGGTAGTATCAGGTGTAAGGTAAGCCAATCAGAATGGGTTGCTGAAGTAGGATGGAAGAAAAGCTCCTTCGGGGGAGGGAGTCACCCTGAGAAGTTAGAATGTTGGACAGATTGTCTACATGGGGTAATGAGATCATCAAGAAGGATTATAAACATAAGGCAGAGAGAAATGAAGTCAGGAGCCTAGCAGAGACCAGGAAGTTGAATGATGACCATATTTTAGAAATTGATATTTCATAGGTCTGATTTCCTCCAGTTTAGGTTCTATATTTTCCCTCTCTAATTAGAGACTAACTCTTGCTTCTGAGTGAAACTCAGCATATAAATATGAGTCTAGGTAGTAGTAATTAAAAACAAATCCATATGCTGGAATAAATAACAATAATCTGTTTCCTGTCCCTACACTCGACACGTGGGCTTCCCTGGTAGTTCAGCAGCAAAGAACCCACCTGCAATTCCGGAGATGCAGGCTTGATTCCTGGGTCAGGAAGATCCCCTGGAGAAGCGAATGACAACTCATTCTAGTATCCTTGCCTGGATAAAGCTGTGGATAGAGGAGCCTGGCAGGCTTACAGTCCATAGGGTCACCAAAGAGTGAGACACAACATAGTAACCACACAACAACAAGAACACTAGACACTTGGGTCCTGGCAAGCAGGTCTCCTGAGAAAGACCACCTACCAACAGTCCTTTCTGCTAGTGTTGGTACAAGTTATGTCCCCTTCCCCTTTCTCACATCCCCTGATATGAATGAAACTCTCTGTAAAGTTTTCTTCAAACGTAGCCTCTTAATGGCATCCTTCTTCTTCTTCCCCGAACCATGTTGCTGCACCCCTGGCCTCCTATGTAAAATGCTGAGCCTCTGCTGCCTAGGTGGTCATATTTTAGACCAGGTTTATCCATTCCCAGTCAAAGTTGATTAGAGCAGACAGTTAGGCAACTGAGTCAAGGACAAGAAGTTAGGAGAGAATGTGACAGTGGGTGGTGGATCTGGAAGAAACTAGCTGGACTGCAGCTGAGACCTGGCAATGAATGAGACTGAGTGCCTCTGTTGAAGTCCACGTTCTAGTTTTTGCCTCCATGAAGCTTCACACTGTCATGACTCCTGTTCTTGACTTTCCAGGGGATTCTTTTTTCTTTGCAATAAATCTTCTTTTCATTTGAGCTAGTTTGAGTGGATCTTTATTCCTCACAACCACAAAAGTCTAATTCCAACAGTACCAGTATGAACTAAGACAAACCTGAAAAGTGAAAGTGAAGTTGCTCAGTCGTGTCCGACTCTTTGCGATCCCATGGACACCAGGCTCCTCTGTCCCTGGGATTTTCTGGGCAAGAGTACTGGAGTGGGTTGCCATTTCCTTCTCCAATGACAAACCTAGACAGTGTCTAAAAAACAGAGACAACCCTTTGCCAACAAAGATCCATATAGGCTTCTACTGGTTTTTCCAGTACAGATGTGAGAGTTGGGCACATAAAGAATGCTGAGCGCCAAAGAACTGATACTTTCACCTTCTGCTGGAGAAGGTTCTCGAGAGTACCCTTGGACTGCAAGGAGATCAAACCAGTCAGCCCTAAAGGAAATCAACCCTGAATATTCATTCAGAGGACTGATGCGGAAGCTGAAACTCCAATACTTTGGCCACCTGATGCAAAGAGCTGACACAGTGGCAAAGACTCTGATGCTGGGAAGATTGAGGGCAAGAGGAGAAGGGGATGACAGAGGATGAGACGGGTTAAACATCATCACCGACTCAATGGACAAGAGTTTGAGCAAACTCCGGTATACAGTGAAGGGCAGAGAAGCCTGGTGTGCTGCTGCCCCTATGGTCACAAAGCGTCAAACATAACTTAGCAACTAAACAGCAACAACAAATGAGAAGGAGAGAGAAAAGTGCTCTCTAGTAAATCATCCCATGGGGATGGTCATGAACTACCCCAACAAAGCAAGCAACTTGTGGGACAGCCTTGAATGAGAAAATGATGAAAAAGATAACTTTATTATTTGACACCACACACACATACACACACAATCTGACAATATGGTCTCCACTGAACTGTATCCTTGAGATGACATAGTTTTCCAGAAATAAGTTGTATTTTGAAGGAACCATAGAAATCATTATTAGTGATACATATACAAACACTTACACACATATTCAGTGAATCTAGGGCTTTTAAATTTTATTAAGACAAGACACAAAGCCCACAGGAATTTCCCAGGGTCACAGTAATTTTATTACTGACTAAAGAGATATGCTTCTCGGATAAGGAAAAACTAATCAAAACCAACAACTAGTTTCAAATCTTACTACCCACGTCACCTCACACAATTCATGTTTCTGAATCTCAGATACCTCGCCATTAAGAGCTGCATGAGCTCAATCACTCAGTCATGTCCTACTCTCTGCAACCTCATGGACTGTAGCCCATCAGGCTTCTGTGTCCATGAGATTTCCTAGGCAAGAACACTAGAACAGGTTGCCATTTCCTACTCCAGGGGATCCTCCTGACCCAGGGATTGAATCTGAATCTACTGTGTCTCCTGCATTGGCAGGCAGGTTCTTTATCACTGAGCCGCCCGGGTATATACATGTTTCTATACAAAGCTACATGGCCTCAAGTGGTGTCAGTTCAGTTCCATTCAGTCGCTCAGTCATGTCCGACTCTTTGTGACCCCACGGACTGTGCATGCCAGGCCTCCCTGTCTATCACCAACTCCGAAATTTACCCAAACTCATGTCCATTGAGTCAGTGATGGCATCAAACCATCTCATCCTCTTTTGTCCCCCTCTCCTCCTGCCCTCAGTCTTTCCCAGCATCAGGGTCTTTTCAAATGAGTCAGCTCTTTGTATCAGGTGGCCCAAGTATTGGAGTTTCAGCTTTAGCGTCAGTCCTTCCAATGAACACTCAGGACTGATCTCCTTTAGGATGGACTGGTTGGATCTCCTTGCTGTCCAAGGGACTCTCAAAAGTCTTTTCCAACATCACAGTTCAAAAGCATCAATTCTTTTGCACTCAGCTTTCTTTATAGTTCAATTCTCACTCAAGTGGTGTATATACATGCATATATATATGTATACGAATACTAGGAAGAGACAAGGTCCTCTGTCACCAGACTTCCCCTGTGCATTTTCATCACTAAATTAAATCCTGGCTAGTTTAAGTTCTACTTTGACTTAGTGATTTTTAAAAACATTGTTTTTGTTTACAACAATTTCACCTTTAAGTTATGACTCTTACTTTGTGTTGTAGGAAACTGTACTTGCTTAATGTTTGTTACAAAAGTCTGAAATCAGCATCTTAGTACCATTTAAATCATTATGAAGACATAACATAACAGATATGAGACTGCTATTCTTTGAGCTCATAGGTTCACCCTGGGCTGTGTGAATCATTTGATTTCCCACGATTTCCACAAATGAGGTATTTACAGATATGTACAGAATACAGATATTTACAAGGTTTTACTGAGTGATTGAACAGAACTGAACAGATATTTAAATGAAATAAACCATATTAAACATTTAACCCCTTGTCGGGCACATAATAAGTATTTTAAAACATCAGTTTCCACTCTTTAGTGTAAATGTTCTTACTTTCTTCATAATTAATAAATATACTCATTAACCAAAAGCATGAATTATCTCTTCTGTATTCATTTTAAAGCACTATTTAACTTAAAAAAATTTTTTTTAGAAATCATAAACCTTTGTAAGGACTCTTGTTCCATATTAAGTGCTCAATGCATAAATCAAGAGATAATTTATTTTATTACTTTTTGATATTCTGCTTTTCCAAGCGATAGAGAGGATTTTGCGGGAAAAAAAAGTACATACACAAAAAATAATGCATATATTCCTAAAGAAAAAAATTAAGTCTTCCTTGCTCACAAAGTTAAACTGTATATTTCATTTGTTGTTAATTCTTGATTACTAAGTAATTCTTTGGAGAGATAATATCTGTTCTACTTTATTATTTTATTTACTTTTTGAAATGAAGCTTTTATTTTTATTTTTTTCTTTTAATTATTTTTATCTTTTGACCCTATGGCCCATTTCTCCCACCCACTGACCCCCATATCTGGCAATCACCAGTCTGTTCTCCATATCTATAAGCTGTTTGTTTTTTAAATATGCATATAAGAGAGATCATATTGTATTTATCTTTCTGACTTATTTCACTTAGCATAAGGCCCTCAAGGTCTATCAACATTGTCACAAATGCTAAGATGTCATTTCTTTTTATGGCTAAATAATATTGTATATAATAATAATATTGCATATATATTCATGTATATATATATATATGTGTATATATATATATCACAATTTCTTTATCCATTCATCCAGCAGTAGACATTGAGGCTTTTCTCTGTCTTGGCTGTTGTAACTAGTGCTGCAGTGAATATGGTAGTGTGCATATCTTTTCACGGTAGTGTTTTTGTTTTCTTTGGATAAATACCCAGATGTGGAATTGCTGGATTTGATAACTTTATTTTTAATCTTTTGAGGAATCTCCATACTGTTCTCCATAGCGGCTGCACCAGTTTATTCTTTTAAAAGCACAGGGTATGACAGAAATAAAAGACATATACTCTCCTTTTATGGAGCTTACAATTGAGTTAGGATGCCAAAAATTTTCACAGAAAACAACATTTGAAACTCTAATATATTCATATAACAAACTTTAGGATTTTATAATATTGCTAAAATGAAAATCTTTCAATCAAAAAGATTACCAATCCCCACCACCTTAACCAATCAACTGTGTTCATTTATCTATGCTCTATCCTAATCCACATATACACATTTATAATTTCTTTTTTTTTACATGTTTATAATTTCATGTTCTGGTTTTATTGCTTTGTTGTTGTCCAGTCACTCATGTCATGTCCGACTCTTTGTTACCCCATGGACTGCGGCACAGCAGGCTTCCCTGTCCTTCACCATCTCCTGGAGCTTGCTCAAACTCATGTCCACTGAGTCGGTGATGCCATCCAACCATCTCATCTTCTGTCATCCCCTTCTCCTGCTGCCTTCAATCTTTCCCAGCATCAGAGTCTTTTCCAATGAGTCAGCTCTTTGCATTAAGTGGCCAAAATATTGGAGCTTCAGCATCAGTCCTCCAAGTGAATATTCAGGGTTGATTTCCTTTAGGATGGACTGGTTGGATCTCCTTGCAGTCCAACGGACTCTCAAGAGTCTTCTCCAGCACCACAGTTCGCAAGCATCAATTCTTCAGCGTTCAGTCTTTTTTATTGTCCAGCTCTCACATCTATGTATGACTACTGGTAAAACCACAGCTTTGACCAGACAGACCTCTGTAGGCAAAGGAATATCTCTGCTTTTTAGTACACTGCTTAGATTTGTCATAGCTTTTCTTCCATGGAGCAAGTATCTTTTAATTTCATGGCTGCAGTCACTGTTCACAGTGATTTTGGATCCAAGAAAATAACGTCTGTCACTGTTTACATTGTTTCCCCAACTATCTGCCATGAAATGATGGGACCTGATGCCATGATGTTCGTTTTTTGAATGCTGAGTTTTAAGCCAGCTTTGTCTCTCTCCTCTCTCACCTTCATCAAGAGGCTCTTTAATTCCTCTTTGCTTGTTGCCATAAGAGTAGTGTGTCTGAATATCAGAGGTTATTGATATTTCCCCTGGCAATCCTGATTCCAGTTTGTGCTTACTATTATACAAAAATTCTTATCAGTGGAACATCTTCAAAATTACCATTTAATTTTAAATTGTTATCAATTAATAAAAGCACAATGAATTAGGCAGACTAGTCATTCTTCTACTGGTAGACATTGAGGATGTTTTTCCCTTTATAAATAATGCTGCAGTTAATTTAATCAGCGCACTGGTCATTTTGTAATGTTTGTTCAATTTTAGATCTTATTACTTTCCCCTATATCTGGTATCCCCAGAAATAAAGTGTTAAAATAAGAACATTGTTCTTAGAAAGACTGATTACTTATGATCTCTTTAGCATACCTCGTATGAAAAAAACTAGATTTTTTATATTGATGACTTTAGTATGTCTCTGACTCAATTTGATTGCTTCCTATGCCCAGAGTTAGTCTTTTTGTACCAACTGTCAGATCAGTATAAGTTTAATGCAGCAAGAGAGAACTGGTTATGGATGAAGAGAGTAGGAAAGGCAAGTGAAGAAGGTGGAACTTGACTCAGGCATTGGAAACACACCTCAGAGAAGAGGGACTCTACAGATAAGGAAAGCAGTTTCAGAGAAAATACTGAAGTATTCAATGAAGCAGTGTGACTCGAAGAACTGTTTCCCTGAGAGAGGCAGAAGTATCATTGGGGAACAGCTAAAACAACCTGAAAGAGAAGAGAAGGATCTGAAAGCCAGATGTAAAAACTGAGACTTCTCAACCTGAAATTAATCCAAGGTCCCAGTCATCACATCAGATGAAACATTTAAATGGACTTTTTGGTAAGTCTTCTCTGGGGCTAATTTCAGATACAAAATCTACCTGACAGATGAAGAGAAACTCCTTACTCCTTTCCAGAGAGAACACTTAGTAGGCATCAGATGGTGAAGGACATGACAGAAATGGCGAGTGAAAAGGCCACCAACACTGGCCAGGACAGGCAACTATGATGTTATAACTCCAGCTTACATGAACTATAACTCCAGTGGCCAGTCCTCAAATTCAATGCCCAAATAGGGTAAATCTGTATCCGTTTGTCCAATTCAGCATGTCACCTGGCCAAATGCAGTCAGAGGTAAGGTGCAGCACACATTTCTTTGGTTGACCACAGTATAATGTCTTGGATCCAGATGAACTTTCTTTGCACAGTATTTATTATTCTAATAAACCACATGGAATGTTTAGAGATGACTGGAGCAATCTGATTGGCAAACTTACAGGGCATTAATTTTTCCAAGGTGACTGGTGCATAAAAAGTGAAACTATAGCACTCATGTAAACAATCCATCTGCCTCATTTCCCTCCCCCAGGCACCTCTAATTTTCAGCTTATGTTAGCTGTAAGACGAGCTAATGTTTTTAGTGTAGAAAAACAGCATTATCCCAGACAGAACTTACTTTAAGAAAAAGAGGAAAAATTCTATAGCCATACAGACTGTTTATCAGTAGATACCCATGACCAATGACTAAAATGAATCATTACTACATTTCAGCAGACAGGTGAGTCCATGGCATGAGCATCTCAGAAATGAAATACTAACTTATCCCAAGCATCAAAAGTTCCACTTTAAGTGAGAAAACTGTGTGATAAGTTTTGCCCATTAAATATGTATACTTTTTAACTGATCCCAAAGAAATGACTGCAAATCAATTATACAGCCTGGTTGTCTCATTCTTTCAAAACAGGTTCCTCCCTGTGGGTACTCTATAAATTTATAGAGTGATTGATTATCTTATGAGGCAAACGATTTATCAAAGAAGTTGAATAAGGCAGATGTGGAAGCAGGACTTGCACTTATGGGCCAGAACCAAGAGACGCAGGCTCTTTCCTGTGGCCAAACAAAAAGTCAATTTTTAATTATCTCCAGGTAATTACCTCACACTTATCTTTGGCAAATCTTGCTTTCAACTTCTTGCTGATGTTATTAACTCCTTCTATCAATTCTTTTCCCCCACTGTCTTTGAATTCATTCTTAAACCCCAAAGAGGAAACATTTTTTAAAATAGCTGAAACAAATTCCTTAAGATGTTAATTTTTTTAAGAAGAGGAGTAAGAATAGGAAGAAAAAGAAGAGCCAAACGCAGGAAGAGAAAGAGAAAGAAATGAAAAAGAGAG
>SJYX01002004.1:32575-178994 GCA_006410675.1 Oreotragus oreotragus
CCCTGCTTATTTAACTTATATGCAGAGTACATCATGAGAAACGCTGGGCTGGAAGAAGCACAAGCTGGAATCAAGATTGCCGGGAGAAATATCAATAACCTCAGATATGCAGATGATAGCACCCTTATGGCAGAAAGTGAAGAGGAACTCAAAAGCCTTTTGATGAAAGTGAAAGAGGAGAGTGAAAAAGTTGGCTTAAGGCTCAACATTCAGACATAAATTAGGAGGCTACTATTCAACCCAGTACAGCGGTATGGTCTTTTGCTTCAAAGGTCAGTTTCTTAAAAACACATGTTCAAGTTCTAAAGTGCAAGTGGCTGTGTATATGGAGCGCTGCTAACAGGCGTGGAGCCATGCGAACGTGGAAGACAGGGCAGGTGCCGTGCTGGGGCTGCATATTGACAGAAATCTCAGAAAAGTCCAGAGTCTTCACTCCCTCTCCACTCAGCTCACATTAGTCACGAATCCTTGTGTTGCATCCCCTCTCCTCAGCATCACCAGATCACTTCCTCTTCTCTGAATCAGGCCACCGAATGGCTCACCAAAACAGGAGTAACATCCTCTGAGAGGAAATTCTTTACCGCCCATCCTGCCCTCCTCCAATCTGTTCCCTAACCTTCAGCCCAAGTGATCGTTCTCAGTTAAAATGATGTCCATGTGAACCCTGCTCGTCACCGCCAGGGCACATCCAGGGCTGCTGATGGCACACAAGTCCTCTGTGGCCGGCCTCTGCTCTCACCAACCCCCACCCGGGCATCCTGACCATTCTCAGAACACAGCATGCCCCCCCAACACCTGCTTGCCTTACAGACTCTGCTCCTACTGTCTGAAAACTCCCTCCTTCTTCCCTTCTTTACATGGTGAAGTGGGTTGAATAGTGAACCTTAGAAAGATAAGTCCATGTCCTAACTTCTAGGCCTTGAGAATGTGAGCTTATTGGGAAATAGAGTCTTTGCAGCTATAATTAACCTTAGGCTCTCAAGATAGTGTCATCCTGGATTACCTTGTTGTTATTGTTCAGTTGCTCAGTCATGTCCGACTCATTGTGACCCCATGAATGGCCAGACTTCCCTGTCCTTCACCATCTCCTGGAGTTTGCTCAAACTCATAACCACTGAAGTCAATGATGCCATCCAATCATCTCATCCTCTGTTACCCCCTTCTCCTCCTGACTTCAGTCTTTCCCAGCATCAGGGTCTTTTCCAATGAGTCAGCTCTTTGCATCAGGTGGCCAAAGTATTGGAGCTTCAGCTTCAGCATCAGTCCTTCCAATGAATATTCAGGGTTGATTTCTTTTAGGATCAACTGGTTTTACCTCCTTGCTGTCCAAGGGACTCTCAAGAGTCTTCTCCAGCATCATAGTTCAAAGGCATCAATTCTTCAGTGCTCAGCCTTCTCTGTGGCCCAGCTCTCACATCCATACATGACTACTGGAAAAACCATGGCTTTGACTACATGCACGTTTGTCGGCAAGTGATGTCTCTGCTTTTTAATATGCTGTCTAGGTTTGTCATAGCTTTTCTTTCAAGGAGCAAGAGTCTCTTAATTTCATGACTGCAGTCACCATCCACAGGGTGGTCCTGAATTCAATGATGGATGTCCTAAGAAGAGAAAGGCAGAGGACGATTTGACACAGAGACACAGAGGAGAAGGCCATTGGAAGACAGAGGCAGAGACTGGAGTGATGCAGCCACGGCCAAGGATCGTGTGGAGCCACCAGGAGCTGGAAGAGCCTGGCGAGGATTCTCCTAGGGCCTCCAGAGGGAGCGAGGCCTGCCCACACCTTAATTTTGGACATCTGGCCTGCGGAACTGAGAGAGAATAAATTCCTACTTTTGAGCCACCTGGTTTGTGATCATTTTTTACAGCAGCCCTTAGGAAACTGAAACACACAGGGCCTGCTCGGGGGCTTCTGGGGTGCAGGTTGCTGACGTCACTGGGGTACCTAGCTGAGAGCCTGAATGGGCACTAAATGCATACACTTGGCCTGTGCAACTGTGTGCCCAGCAAGAGAGGCCTCTTGTCAGAAGGAGTGCCTTTCTCTTATTCACCCAAAGGTGCCTGCAGGGCCAGCAGCAGCCCTAACTCCTGGGTGTTCTTCAGAGTTCTGCCCCAGGTGCTTTCTCCAGGCAGGCCCTCCCTCAGAGCGGCCTGGAGCCTTCACCTGCTCCAGCAGCACCTGATCACATGTTTATCCTGCAGCAGAACAAGCATCTGTTCCCATTTCTGTGCCTTCCTCTACATCTTGCAAGTGAAGTTGCTCTTATTCTTTCCCTTCCCCTACACCCAGAACATAATAGGTGCTCCAAAGAGATGCACAGCATGGAAGAGCAGGAGTGCTCCGTGGGGCTGGGGTGAGCTTAAGGCAGCAACAAGGCACAGTCAGCAGAGGCAGGGTTGAGAGGCTATCCCCAAAGGGAGCTAAACAAAGGCAATTTCACGCACGTCACGATTTTGCCTAAACTAGCCATCAAACGAAACTGAAAAATAAACTTAACTAGGGTGCATCACCCAGAATATTAACATTTTACAGATGCCATATCTGATCCTGTGTCTTTATCTTTCCCCTAATTGAGGCATCAGTGCCTAAGGATGTTTCCATTTGGGCCAAAAACATGCTCCACACATCCAAGGGGACCCAGGGCTGCATTCCACACAGACACACATATGAGCTCATGCAAGTCCCAGGATGCTCATCTGGTCCAGATTTGAAGGAAACTATTTAGCTGGATGGAGAAAAATGCATCATGTATCAAGTTAATACCAAACAGATTTTATGACATACTGAAACTGCTTTTGATAATCTACTAATACAGCAGAAGAGCTAATGAACTAAAAAAGAACCAGCTCATCATTGTATCTCTGAGGCCTGGACAATGTTGGTGTAGGCTGTAAGGATGACAGAAAGACAAAGAGATGTAGAGAGCTTTAGGGGAAGTTATCCAAAAGGCTGCCCCCCACCCCATCCCGAGAATCAGTCTTGTCCCTTGTAGCAAGAGGTGTATTTTGCCAATTTCTGAGCATAGGCTTTTTTTTTTTTTTTCTGGCTCACAGTCAGGGTGGACTTTTCCAGAGATGAAGAAGGACCATGATCTGGCTGTTCTCATTCCTGCTAAGCAAGGCAGCCATGAATGCTACTGAGGGAGAGGTCATTGCTTGGTCATCTCACTTGGGAATGTCTCATCCCACTGGTGGTTTCCTCATCAACTACCACTTGACCACAACAGCAAAGTGGTGGTGGGGGTAATGGGGATCAAAGTGATAAATTAGCCAAGAATTTTTGGCTGCTAGCAAGAGCCAGTGTGATTAGCATAAGAAAAAGGATCATTGCATGGGGGGGATATTGAGATTATTAATTCAATGAAATGAAGAGTCAAAGACTTTGGGAAAGGCATGAACTGTGATAATTCGGTGCCCTCAGCAGTAGGAGCTGTCATTCATGGACAACCTCAAGTTCTGAGTGGTCAGTTCTGGGAGGAGAGTAGCTGATTGGTCAAGTTTGAATTGGACTGGGATGGGTTACCCAACCAAGTGCAGGGGAAGTAATGCTCTGGCAGGGTGATCTCTGCAAGCCAATGCCCAGTAGAACTGGTGTCTACCATAAATGCCTTACCATAAAGTAGTGTCTTACCATGAATGTGTAAAAACATGGTGAGAAAGTTTTAAAGCATATGGGAACTAAATATAAAGTTTTTGCTTGCTTGCATTCTTTAGTGCAAAATGTTGGCCGAGTGTCTGGGGAGACTGTGGTACTGTCCCTGGAATGGAGGATGATATTTGGAAATTTGAGGAATTCTACTGGGCTCTCTCAATATCTGGAAAAGGGAGAGAAAGAAAAGAGTGCACTAGTGGCCCTTAGAAGGCAGGGATCCAGGTAGCTCAACTTCTTGCAATACCCTCACTGAGAAGTGCCGAGTTAAAGTAATCCTGGGCTGTTCTTTGCTGAATCTCGCTCCTTTTATATAATAAGGAGAAGGGATGTTACTGTTTGCATTTGCTTCTGGTTTGACATGGGTTGTTGTTGTTTGGGAATGCTTTTATTTTATCGGTTTTCCCCCACACCCCTGCATAACTATATCATTTTGTTGTTATTGTATAAGCAGACATATTTTCTAAAGTGCCAAGAAAGGAGTGGGGGACAGTTTTCAGAGTAAAACCAGGCTTTTAGATGCCATACTCACAGCAGGAGCTCCAAGAAAATAGGAGGTCTTCTCTATTTGAAATCCTACACAAGATATACAGAGATTCTCGGACACCAGCCCAGTCTAAATGCTACAGCACATCAGTACCTCAAGCACATAGAGCGTAAGGGGGAATTTAGGGTAAAAGACCAAGGCAGAGCTTTTTCCTCCCTATCACTGGAGAGAAGCAGGAAAGGAATCTTGTAACCCTTTGTATCAAGGGGATCATGTAATCCTTCCAGTCTTGAATGGAAGTCAAGACTGCCAGTGCAGGAAACTCCAGGGAAATGCAAGGAATTAAAAAAGGAGAAGAAGAGGAAGGAAGAGGAGGAGAATTCATTAAAAGGCTGTTGGGAATTGTACACTGACAACCGGAGCAGCTATGTTAAGGGGGATTAAGGTGCAAACGCAAGTAACCTCATTTTATTTCTATACAGGAAACCAGAGGGACAGCTAAGAAACAAGCTCATTATTTCTGATTCTTGGCTGGTTCTGGCTCTTAGGGGACACTCCCTTCCTCAGTCAGAGAGCTGTTTTTATGACAAAGGACTCACATGCTTTCTCATAGCTACATTTTCCTTGAATCATGGTTGGCAATTAGGCATTCAAATTTGACTATTTACTTCTGGGACTTCTCTGGGTATGTGAAGAATTCCCTCATCTGTTTTGGTCAAGATGTGGGCAGAAAAAGAAGTGACAACAGACAGACATTGCCTCTATTTGGCTGGAGTTAGGAAAGAGCCACTGCAATCAGCCAAGGAAACATTCACCAGCACTGATCCAGCAAACAGAAGTGTATCCATGGGTCTTTGACCGGTCAAACAGAGTGCAGAGGGGGAATCCCACTTTTCAGAGGTTGAAGACAAGCTGTGCCTTAGAGAATTGTGGAAACTGGTAGAAGAATGGAAGGTTGTGACACAAAGTAAAAAAAAAGAACAAGAAATTTGTATCAACAAATATTTACTAAGCATTAGATGCTGTACTATTAATAGAGGACTCACCATCATAAAAATAATAAGAATAGTTCATGTTAATATCTATTAACTCACTTAACCTTCATAACAAACCTGTAGTGTTTATACCTGCTTGTACCATCCCCACATTCAGGATGCAGAATCAAAGCAGCAAAAGCTTAAGTGCCTCTCTAGAATTATCCAGGTAGTCAGGGGTGGAGCTGGGATGTTAACTCAGACAAGAAGCCTTCAGAGTTTAGGCTTTAAACCACTGTTACAGTCTCTTAAGGCACAATTTTTTTTCCTCAAAGTTACAGAGAGATGGACTCACAAACAATATCAATATTGTTTGCACAGAAGATAAAAGATACGTGCAGCATGTTTGGGAAGCCCTATTCCAGTTCAGGGGTCAAGGACTTGCCTGGAGGAGGTGGTTTCTAACCAGAATCTTAAGGAGTGGATAGGAAAAAGTTAGGTAGGTGAAGAAGCTGAGGGAAACCAACCAAGACAGCAGGAATTAAAAATGAGCAACAGCAGTTTGGCAGTAGGGATGGCATAAAGCATGCGGAGCAGGGTTTGGCGGTAGGAATGGCATGAAGCATGTGGCGCAGGGAGGGAAGAGATAGCGATAGGAACCTACCACGTCATACCCCTGTTGAGTGAAGAACACACAGGGGTCCAGGCAAACATGGCTTTGTGAGTTGGTTTAAGGACTTTGGTGGCCACTGGGGTAGAGGGCAGTTAAGTAAAGGTTTGTAAACTCCTCGGGTTTGTAGCATTATAATATTAGTAAGATCACGTTAGCAATACTGTTGAAGTTTTGGGTTTTTTTTTAACTTTAGGAGGAGTGTAAGTTTATCTGTCTTCTCTTTGTTTATAGGGAGGCCTCACGTCAGAAACTGGTTGGAAAGTGGACCGCAAGGTTTGTCTTGATGTTACAATTGTCTTTTTACTAAAGTCAGTCTATTAGTTCAGACATAGTATTTTCTGTTTTTTTCCTTCCACAAATTATACCACGACATCATCAACTTAAGTTTTAATATATATGTGACTAGGTTTCTTTTTTAATTAAAATTTTTTTATTAAATTAATTTATTTATTTTAACTAGAGGCTAATTACTTTACAATATTGTAGCGGCTTTTGCCAAACATCGACATGAATCAGCCATGGGCGCACATGTGTTCCCCATCCAGACCCCCCTCCCACCTCCCTCCCTATCCCATCCCCCAGGGTCATCCCAGTGCACCAGCCCTGAACACCCTGTCTCATGCATTGAATCTGGACTGGTGATCTGCTTCACATATGATAATATACACAGTTCAATGCTACCCTCTCAAATCACCCCACCCTCACCTTCTCCCACAAAGTCCAAAAAACTGCTCTTTACATTTGTGTCTCCTTTGCTGTCTCACATACAGGGTTATTGTTACCATCTTTCTAAATTTCATATATATGCACTAATATAGTGTATTGGTGTTTTTCTTTCTGGCTTACTTCACTCTGTATAATAGGCTCCAGTTTCATCCACCTCATTAGAACTGATTCAAATGCATTCTTTTTAATGGCTGAGTAATATTCCATCATGTATATGTACCACAGCTTTCTAATCCATTCACATGACTAAGTTTCTTTTATTGCCTCTTTTATTTCTTTTTCTTCCTTCCTTAATTCCTTTCTTCCTCTTCCTTCTCTTCTCTCACTTATTTCATAAAGTGGCTAAATTGTCCCTAAAGCACAGAAGTTTAAATGATAATGTGAAGATCATGTAAGAAGATAGTGAAATGAGTCAGGCAAGAGGTTTTGCCTGATAAAGACCTACACGGGAATGATATTAGAAATGGAGAAGGGGAGAGCATATTTGAAAAAGAGGTAAGGATTAAGATCAGTCAGCTATGTGTGCATGGGGAGCTGGGGTGGTAACAGAATTAGAAGAACCAGGATGAGTTCTGGTTTCTGGCCTAGATGGCTGTCATTTACTGAAATATAGAGAATAAAATGAGAAATACATCTAGAAAGGAAGGTGATGACTTTAGTTTAAGGCATATGGATTTGAGGCACATGTGGAAACATCCAACAGAAAATAGATGGGTCTGAAACCAAGGGACTGATGATAGAAATTGGAAATAAGTGCTAAATTAGAAATAGAAATTTAGCACTTATCTGACCAGAGGCTGTGACAGCTAGGTCCAAAGATGATCACATCAATTTCTTCTCTTCCTCTATGTATTCTCTCACCCACAGGACAAATCTGTTTTCCCTCACCTTGAATCTCATCTAGATTTGTAAATGCTTTGACCAGTAGACTGTTCTGTAAGAAGAATTCTGGAATTTCTGAACTCAAGCTTCAACAAAATAGGCAACTTTAAGTAACTGCCTCTTGGAATATTCTTCTTGGACCGTAGGAAGGGATATAGCTGCCATGCTATGAGGAAGCCCAAGCTATAAACCCACAGAATCATGGTAATAAATGGTTGGCTATTATTTTTTAAGCCACTAGTTTTAAATAACTTAATATATAGCAGGCCAGGAAGCAACAGTTAGAACTGGACGTGGAACAACAGACTGGTTCCAAATAGAAAAAGGAATACATCAAGGCTGTATATTGTCACCCTGCTTATTTAACTTCTATGCAGAGTACATCATGAGAAACACTGGACTGGAAGAAACACAAGCTGGAATCAAGATTGCCAGGAGAAATATTAACAACCTCAGATATGCAGATGACACCAGCTTTATGGCAGAAAGCGAAAGTAAACTTTACTTGATGAAAGTAAAAAAGGAGAGTGAAAAAGTTGGCTTAAAGCTCAACATTCAGAAAACAATGATCATGGCATCCGGTCCGATCACTTCATGGGAAATAGATGGGGAAACAGTGGAAACAGTGTCAGATTTTATTTTGGGGGGCTCCCAAATCACTTCAGATGGTGACTGCAGCCATGAAATTGAAAGACGCTTACTCCTTGGAAGAAAAGTTATGAGCAGCCTAGATAGCATATTTAAAAGCAGAGACATTACTTTGCCAACTAAGGTCCGTCTAGTCAAGGCTATGGTTTTTCCAGGAGTCATGTATGGATGTGAGAGTTGGACTGTGAAGAAAGCTGAGCACAGAAGAATCGATGCTTTTGAACTGTGGTGTTGGAGAAGACTCTTGAGAGTCCCTTGGACTGCAGGGAGATCCAACCAGTCCATTCTGAAGGAGATCAGCCCTGGGATTTCTTTGGAAGGAATGATGCTAAAGCTGAAACTCCAGTACTTTGGCCACCTCATGCGAAGAGTTGACTCATTGGAAAAGACTCTGATGCTGGGAGGGANGCAGGGAGATCCAACCAGTCCATTCTGAAGGAGATCAACCCTGGGATTTCTTTGGAAGGAATGATGCTAAAGCTGAAACTCCAGTACTTTGGCCACCTCATGCGAAGAGTTGACTCATTGGAAAAGACCCTGATGCTGGGAGGGATTGGGGGCAGGAGGAGAAGGGGACGACAGAGGATGAGCTGGCTGGATGGCATCAGTAACTCGATGGACATGAGTCTGAGTGAACTCCGGGAATTGGTGATGGACAGGGAGGCCTGGCATGCTGTGATTCATGGGGTCGCAAAGAGTCGGACATGACTGAGTGACTGAACTGAAATGAACTGAACTGAACTGAACTGAATATATAGCAATAGAAACAGAAATTTGTACCTGAGTACTGCTAAATGAAGTGTTGCTGTAACAAAAACCTAATACATATGATATGGCTTTGAATCTGGCAGGAGGCAGAAACTGAGAGGGCTTTGAAGAGACATAGAGGCTAAAAGGGAAATGAGGAAATATCTAGTAAAGATTTGACAATAATGGACATAATTTATAGATTGGTTTCTTAATTAGTGCAATGCAGCCTACTGTAACTTGAAAAATGGAAAGAGTACCTAATAAATGCATGGATCTTGCTAAGGTTTCCAGGTGGAGTGGTGCTTATTTTTGCTGCCAGTGATAAAGGCAAGATGAACCTAAGAAGGAACTATCCAGTTTTCAAGCAGAATACAGAGACAGTATATCCAGTGCAAGCTCTACTTGATGGGAAATTTAAAAACGATCTCATATTTGTAGTTTCTCTGAAAACAAGAGATTCTCAAATTAAGAAATGGCCACAGGGAAAAAATAAAATCCAGTGGCTTCTATAAAACATAGCCTCTAGATACAGATCAGATCGGGCTTCCCTGGCAGTTCAGCTGGTAAAGAATTCGCCCACAATGCAGAAGAAGCCAGTTCAATTCCTGGGTCAGGGAGATCCACTGGAGAAGGGATAGGCACCCACTCTAGTATTCTCGGGCTTCCCTGATGGTTCAGATGGTAAGGAACCTGCCTGCAATGCAGGAGACCTGGGTTCTGTCCTCAGGGAGGGAAGATCCCCTGCAGGAGGGCACAGCAACCCACTCCAATATTCTCATCTGGAGAATCCCCATGGACAGAGGAGTCTGGTGGGCTACACTCTATGGGATAGCAAAGTGTCAGACTCAACTGAGCGATTCAGCACAGCACAGATCAAATCAAGGGTATTGTTATAGGATGCTTTGTTGACACATCAAAAAGATTTACAGTTATGCCTCATAAAGGTCTCAACTAGATAAATGGACTTCCTAATGGGGAGCTTACTAGAGCCTCTCAGTCAGACAATACAACATCTAAGAACCTTAAAGATTTTGCCACACAGCACACTAACTTTGAGGGTCCTATCTCAAAGAAAGTGTGGATATTGTTTTTGTCCTTGACATGAATTTATAATTTGATACACAGGGAGCCCACAGCTTTTAAAAAAAGGATTTATATTAGCTTAAATTCAACAAGCAGGGAGGTATTAATCAGAGGGAAAATGTTTCTTTGGAGAAGGGAAATGTGCAAAGTTTAGATTACAGATATAGAATATATATCAAGAGACAGTTAATGGAAAATGAAAGGTTCCCAGACCCTAAACTTCCCATGACTAGGACAGAAAGATACCTAGAAGTAAGCACAGGGTATTCTTATAGGAAATGCAGGTAATTCTGAAGATGAAGCTAAGATTTCAGAGAGAGGAACCAAGAGCCTTGGAAAAACTACTCACAAAGGGGAGAAATGAACTCTTAATCAGGGAATATCCTCTCCCCCTGGAGTCAGCGNGGAAAAAATAAAATCCAGTGGCTTCTATAAAACATAGCCTCTAGATACAGATCAGATCGGGCTTCCCTGGCAGTTCAGCTGGTAAAGAATTCGCCCACAATGCAGAAGAAGCCAGTTCAATTCCTGGGTCAGGGAGATCCACTGGAGAAGGGATAGGCACCCACTCTAGTATTCTCGGGCTTCCCTGATGGTTCAGATGGTAAGGAACCTGCCTGCAATGCAGGAGACCTGGGTTCTGTCCTCAGGGAGGGAAGATCCCCTGCAGGAGGGCACAGCAACCCACTCCAATATTCTCATCTGGAGAATCCCCATGGACAGAGGAGTCTGGTGGGCTACACTCTATGGGATAGCAAAGTGTCAGACTCAACTGAGCGATTCAGCACAGCACAGATCAAATCAAGGGTATTGTTATAGGATGCTTTGTTGACACATCAAAAAGATTTACAGTTATGCCTCATAAAGGTCTCAACTAGATAAATGGACTTCCTAATGGGGAGCTTACTAGAGCCTCTCAGTCAGACAATACAACATCTAAGAACCTTAAAGATTTTGCCACACAGCACACTAACTTTGAGGGTCCTATCTCAAAGAAAGTGTGGATATTGTTTTTGTCCTTGACATGAATTTATAATTTGATACACAGGGAGCCCACAGCTTTTAAAAAAAGGATTTATATTAGCTTAAATTCAACAAGCAGGGAGGTATTAATCAGAGGGAAAATGTTTCTTTGGAGAAGGGAAATGTGCAAAGTTTAGATTACAGATATAGAATATATATCAAGAGACAGTTAGTGGAAAATGAAAGGTTCCCAGACCCTAAACTTCCCATGACTAGGACAGAAAGATACCTAGAAGTAAGCACAGGGTATTCTTATAGGAAATGCAGGTAATTCTGAAGATGAAGCTAAGATTTCAGAGAGAGGAACCAAGAGCCTTGGAAAAACTACTCACAAAGGGGAGAAATGAACTCTTAATCAGGGAATATCCTCTCCCCCTGGAGTCAGCGAAAATGTCTACATGTGTCTTGTTGGATTTCAGAGTTACTAAGGATAGGGATGACTAGGAGCCTTCTGTCCGCCCCCCCCCCTTTTTTTTTTGAGTGGGAACATTTACTGCTCTATTCTGTTTCTTTTTCATAGTTGTGTGTTAGCTGGAAAGATGGCTTGCATTTATGTCTCATAAATCTCCACACCCAAGAAACTGTAACTGAAAAGCAAGATTCAGGAAGTAAACCACATGATATCCTTGACTTTGAACAAATGCCATAATAAGATGAGAATTTTGAAGAAGAGGTGAGTGTATTTTACACACAGGAGTATTGTTAACTGTTGCGGCCAGAGAGTTAACCACGGTAAATAATCTCTAAACAAGTCCATCATCAACCCCTTTCCCCCTTGAATGTATATGCCACTTGTCAACAAAAAAATAAAATGGAGCAGCAGTTAGTGCAGTGAAAACATTTTGTTCAGGACCACTGCTTTAGGGGGTAAGGGATCTCAGTATAGAATTAAGCTTAATTTTGAATATGGCATGGGCAAAGGGGAATTCATAGCCAAGGAGCAAGGTGGGGTTGGTGGACAGAAAATTATAAAAAGGAAACATCAGGAGTAAGAGAGGATTCCAGCTAAAGTGACCTGGCAGGATTCTTGCTGAAGATAGCCAGGATGACCAGACATCAGCTGGAGACAGTGGAAGATGAGGAACCCGATTAGACATTGAAGGTGATTGGATATAGAGGATGGAGGATCCTGGCTAAACCATCTTAGCAAGATTATTTATAAATTTGGACCATGTTGAGAAGGAAATGGCAACCCACTCCACTACTACTGTCTGGAAAATCCTGTGAACAGAGGCATCTGGTGGGCTACAGTCCATGGGGTTGCAAAAGACACAACTTAGTGGCTAAACAGCCACAACAAAACAAACAGTGTGTGTAGAAGTCCACAAGTCAGATCTAGTTGAAAAAGAGTTCAGGGAAGCCTAAGTAGAGTCTGGCCAGTGAGAGAATATTCGTCATTTTCTCCCATTAAGAGGTGGAGGTTGTTTCCCCTGGGCTGGTCTGTGGCTGCCGTTGACAAAAAAAGATGCAGCAGGAGAGACATCTGGGACTCTAGAACCTCAGTTTGAAGAGCTGACAGCTTCCAGCTTCTTCCTTTTGAAACACAGCCGCCATCTGCGAGGAAGCTCAACATCCACGAGGCAAAAACTCTACAGAAGACCCTCAACGGTCAGCCCTAGTCAGCGGTCAACACCCGCTCTCAGCCACGTGAGTGAAGACATTGGAAGACTACTGGCCCCCTCACCACCCTAGCCGATACTACAAAAGCAGAGCAATCACTTAAGTAACCCACAGAATCATGGAAATAATAATTCGTTGTTGTTTCAAACCACTACGTTTCAGGTAGTTTGTTGTGGCAACATGTAACCAAAACAGATAAAGATGAAGACGTCAAGACTGGAGGAACTATCCCCAAGACAGTGTGTGCAATAATAAAACCAGAACAACTCAAGGGAGAACAAGAAGTTTAGGTGGCCCCAAAAGGAGACTAAGAGGAAATGGTCAAAGAGATTGGAGGAGAGAAAGAAGAAGTGATGTCATGGAAAACAAGGCAGAACTTCAAGATGTGAGAGAAGGCCAGTGTCACAGAGAATTTTAGCAAGAAAAGATGCGGAAATCTGCCATCAGCTTCGGTGATGTGAAGTCATTAGTGACCTTTGTCAAAGCAGCTTCAGCAAAGTGGTGGAAACAGAAGCTGAATAAGAGGGACTTAAAGAGATTCCTAGCTAGGAAATTTTACGTTGTCATAGACAGTAAAAATGAAAGCAAACAACAGGTACAAATATCTCTTGTAACCAAGTGTCTGGAAAGGAAGTAAGAGTAACAGGGCATTTGGCAAATGGGGTCATAAGGTCAGGAGAAGTGTTAGCTTAACACGTTTATGCTTTCCAACCTAGCTCTAGGTTGCCTGGGCTTTTTGCAAATGGCCATCTTCAGACTGACATGCAGCTCGTGCTATTATATTTGCCCCATGGTTCTGTTTGAGAGCTGGGCTGAAGCAAGCTTTAACAAAGGCAGCATCATGTGGTGTGAGGAGCTCAGTGTGGGGAGTTCTGACAGTCTGCACTAGCTTGGTGCGGAAAGTCAGCCCCCCAGACTTCAGGTCCTCCTGCATTCAATAAGTGAATTAGACTAGAGTACCTTGAAGAGCCCTCCAGTGTTAACATTCTATAGAAATGATTTTATGCTCAACAGTTACATATTTTATGCTTGTTCTTGTCATTTCCTGGAAATCCAGCAAGCTTACATGGGTTAAATCATCCAACTTAGCCAATATTGTAGCCCTTTGCCTTCACCTAAATGCATACAATACTCTCATTTCTAGCCCATATCCTATGAGTTGAAGTTTGGATATAAGGGCCTCAATAAAGAGTTTGGTTCCTCCTGAGTGTGCCCCGAAGCCAGTCATCCAGAGCAGCGAGGCCCGTGATCACCCCTAGGACTGAGAGGTTTATAGCCATGCCCAGGGGTAAACCAAGCAAAAAGGGAGGGGTGGCAGTAAGTTACCACATACAGCTGACTTCCTGAAAGGGTAAGCATGCCTCAGTTTACAAGGGCTGCAGAGACAGAGCTCTATCAGTCAAGGTGATGCAGAGATGAGGAACACATGCTAACCCTTCAACTTCCCTCCCTCCTGAGGATCAGCACACTCGAGCATTTTTTTTTCACAGTTAATGTCCATTGGGGTATATTATTTCTGCATTCAGCTTCTTTCTTTTCTATTTTGAATCTGTACTTTATGGAGCGCCTTTGTTTCCAGATGCAGTTCAAGATATAGCCAGCTATTATGTAATATTATGTAATAGCCATTATGGCAATCATATTACAATATATAAATATATAGAATTAACATGTTGACACCTTAAATTTACAAGTTATATGTAAATCTATTTCAATTTTCTTTTTTTAAAAAAAAAGGAGGCCAGAGGGTGTGCAGTTTTTGTATAGTCAGGAAATGTATTTAATTGGTATCACTATGCCTTCTTGAGGAGGACATGGCAACCTATTTCAGTATTCTTGCCTGGAGAATCTCGTAGACAGAGGAGCCTGGTGGGCTACACATCCATACGTTGCAAAGAGTTGGACATGACTGAAGCAACTTAGCACGTGTGCACACACCATGTTTTCTTGGGGCTTCCCTGATGGTTCAGTGGTAAAGAACCCGCCTGCCAATGCAAGGGACACAAGTTCAATCCCTGGTTCAGGAAGATCTCCTGGAGGAGGAAATAGCAACCTGCTCCAGTATTCTTGCCTGGGAAATCCCATGGACAGAGGAGCCTGGCAGACTACAGTCCATGGGGTTGCAAAAGTTGGACACGACTTAAGCGATTAAGTAACAACAGCAACCATGCTTTCTTCCTGTAAAAGAAGAAAATAACTAGAAAGATAAATCTTTTTACATCTCTCACAAGTGCCACCTGAAATCTTAATACTTTAATATCAATGTTTTTAGTGTGACAGGAAGAAAACTATATGTGTGATAAGAAAGGTAATTCTTGTTTTCCATTAGGTTCTAACGAGGAAGACCCTCCGAACATCCATGCTAAGGGGGATGGTGAGTGTGAGTGTGCAAGTTGGGAGAAGGCTTTCGAGGGCCAGCTTGCTTTTTTTAAGGAAGAGGAAGAAGGAAAATACAGAGGAAGAAGAAAGGAGAGAAAAAGAATTCCAGAGAGAACAGTCCATAAAGCTGCAGGGTCTATTTGAGGGAGAATGGAGAACCACAGAGTAGCTATTAGTTAAAAAGAAATATTGCAAGAAGAACTGAGATGCTTAAGTGGGAATTTTATGTGCATCTTATGCTGTGTGATATAACATTGTTCACCGTCTATTTCTCTCCAGTGCCTTCAGCAGCTTTTCTCTTGGTGTGGTGGTTAAGAACACAGACCCTGAAGCCAGATGCTGCATTTCAACTCTTGGGCCCACACACATACCTGACTGTGTGACTTTGGGTGATTTAATGTGACATCTTCAAGCTTCGTGGACTTTTCAGATGGTGCTAGTGGGAAAGAACCTGCCTACCAATGCTGCAGATGTAAGAGACACAGGTTCGATCCCTGGGTCGGGAAGATCCCCTGGAGGAGGGCATGGCAGCCCACTCCAGTATTCTTGCCTGGAGAATCCCAAGGACAGAGGAGCCTGGTGGACTACCCTCCATAGGGTCTCAAAGAGTCAAACATGACTGAAATGACTTAGCACTCAGCACTTCAAGTTTTGGTTTCCTTATTTGTAAAACAATGATAATAAGATGACCTACCTCATAAAGTTTTTGTGAGAATTAAATATATTAATACATGCAAAGGGGCTTGTAACTGGCCTGGCACATACCAGGCTAGAACTTTCTGAAACTTTGTTTTGGTTTTGGGAGGATGTGACAAAGAGCTAAGTTCTCTTTTTCCAGAAGTATGATGAGAACAAGGACTGCTCCAAAGGACCAGTCACATCTGATATTCTCATAACGGTTATTATTATTGTTATTATCATTATTTTGCATCTCCCTCTTAACATGAATCTATGTACACACATTTTGCTTATCATATTTTCATGTATAGCCACTCATTATTCCTTCATTCAAGTAATCATTATTCTTTGATTCATTCAACGTTTATGGAGCACTTATTATTGATACTTTCTACGTGGAGAACGTAGACTGTCCTCCTCTTGGTAGCAAAGAGAAGCAGGGAAATAACAAGGAGCAAGTCATTGCAAATGCCGCACAACTTGATAAGTCATGAGAAGAAGAGTTCTTACAGTCTTCCACATAGGAAGACCACCGCTGGAAAAAGCAGGAATTAATCCACATTTGTCAAATGTATACTGCCTGTGACCACGTCAACAACAAATGTATCACGTCTTCATTACTCAAGAAGTTTCCAGGCTCACCATCTCAAGTACAATTACTTGCACAATAAGATCTTTATAATCTCACCCTTTGTTCAGGGCACAAATCTTCCTAAATTCCTCAGCAAACTTTTCCCAAAATGCCATTACTTGCCCACCCCTAATTACAGTCCCTTTTATTTGCATGTGACTTTTCTCATGACAAAATTAATCCCATGTGGAGGCAGTACCAGGAATGCTCCATCTAACCGAACTCCAACTGTGTTCTTGGCTCATCACCCTCTTGGACAAATAAGAATGTAAACATTCCACAGCCTCCTCCTTCTCTCGTCTGCTCTCCCACAATGTCTTGCTGTTTGGTGCAAGCTCTTCTGAATTCATGAACCTAACACAGTCTGCATCTGTAATCTAAACTTTATGCACTTTCCTTCTGTAATAAAACATTTCTCTTCTGATGAATAGCTTCCCAAACTCTGCCTGTTGTTATCTTCCCTGCAATGGGCACCTTTAGAAACATAAATTTGCAACTTAGGTTAAAAGGTGAATATCACAAAGTCCATTTAAAGTCACAAAAGAGCCATGAAGTAATTCAGGTTAAACTAGATGATAGCCAGAGAATTTGTTTCATTTATGTCCTGAATTCCCACAATATCACTCACCTACTTCACTGAAAATGTTGGGTTTTCTAGATTCTAAATAACTGGAATTAAATTGTTAACTGCTAAACATTTTTTATCTGTGATCTAAAGCAGCTCTCCACTCAGAGATGCTAAAAATGAATAATTGCAACAGATAAAATTCTATTGCTCTGTACCCCACCTGAACTATCATTTCCCAACATACTGCAGAATTGTTAACCTCTTGACTCTGGTGTTTCTTTTTTTTTTTTAACTGGTGTTTTAAACTGGTATTTCCACGATTTCAGAAGTTTGAAGTTCCCTACCAAAATTTGCATTTCCATTCTAGAACAAGCAAACAAACAAACAAATACCTATTGGCTTCCTGAAAGATCAGCATTATACAGAGGATTTGAACCTCAATACCCCACTTGCTAGGGTAGCTCAATAGTAAAGAATCCATCTGCAGTGACAGAGATGCTGAAGATGGGTTCAATTCCTGGGCGGGGAAGATCCCCTGGAGGAGGAAACGGCAATTCACTAGAGTACTCTTGCCTGGGAAATCCCATGGGCAGAGAAGCCTGGTGGGCTACAGTCCATGGGGTCAAAAAAGAGTTGGACATGACTGAGCACACACACCCCACTTACTACCTTAGTCAGGGGACTTGGCCTCCCTGTATAACGTGGTTAAAAATTCTGAGCTCTGAAAACTTTCTAGGTCTGTATGAAACAATCATCNCTGGAGGAGGAAACGGCAATCCACTAGAGTACTCTTGCCTGGGAAATCCCATGGGCAGAGAAGCCTGGTGGGCTACAGTCCATGGGGTCGAAAAAGAGTTGGACATGACTGAGCACACACACCCCACTTACTACCTTAGTCAGGGGACTTGGCCTCCCTGTATAACGTGGTTAAAAATTCTGAGCTCTGAAAACTTTCTAGGTCTGTATGAAACAATCATCACTCATTTAATAACTGTTGATTGAACACTTTCCAAGTAGAAGGCATGAGGCCATAAGCTCTGCAGGAAACAAAGATGAGTTAGAGTAAGATAATGCCCTGAAGAAGCTTAAGATTTAGATGAATATCAATAACTATAATTCAAGATGGAAACACCTTCAACCAGGTCCCAGAGCAAAGGTTGCCTCCTCCAAGAGGCCCTCCTGAGTACTCCATTTATTGTGGCTCTCATTTACACTTCTCCACTGCACCTAGTTTCAGCTTCTTACAGCACTTTCATTATCTGACATTACCATGGTTATTACTTTTTATTTACTAGATTTTAGTCAGTTTCTTCATCATGAGAGCACCATGAAAACAGAGGCTTCCTCTGTCTTATTTATTCATCATTGTAAAACAATGCTTCATAAATATCTGTGGATGAACAGACCCAAGGTTCAAAAGTAAAGCTCAAAGAAGGTGGGAGCGAGACAGTGCTGCTGTGTGTAAAATTACTTGGAAAAACACTAACAGTTTTCTCAATCGGAACATTCTTATCTGTGAACATTATGTCTCGAGAGGATATTGTCTTCAAGGACTGAGCCTGGGGACTGAGCTTCGTGAGGAGCCTCACTGAATGAGTATGAAGGAGAGAGAGAAGTCTGTCTTCCAACCAGCCCCAAGAAGTAACGGTCTCACCTTCTGTATGAAACTGACCTACGGCATCTTCCTTTCCAAAGAAAGGAAATCCACTTTTGGCAGATGAAGCAGCCCTTTCCCACTGCTCCTGGTGGGTTATTTAACACAATGAGATTTCATACACATCAACACCTCATGTGAACAAACGTAGACTTGTACCAGAGAGCCTCTAGCCTTTAGAATATACTTTAAAGTCAGAATATTAAGTACCAATAAGATAATTACCATTCAAAGTAGGAAAAAAAAATCCTGAAAATGCTCTAAGGTAATTTTTTAGTATGATCAGATGAAATTTAAACAACCCAGGAAATATCCATGATTTGTCTGAAAAGACTATAACTAAATGTCTAATAAAAAGAAAGTGACCTATAATTGTCACCATTTCTTTCCATACTTACAGTCCTTGTAAGATCAATAGTAATATGCAAGTTTTTACAACCTCATTATAGTTAAACCACATTTGCTAACAATTGCTTCCTTCTTCATTAAAAGAATGTTTCATTCAATAACTACTGCAAGTGTCAAGTCAATTTACCCAGAGTCCCTTGATTTCCAGGTTGCTAATGCTCTGCGCACACCACATCCAGCTGTTCACATTTGTAATCTCAATGGGAATTCTCTCCACCGAATGACGATGAAAGGGTGCTCTTCCTTTCAGTCTTCTCCCAGGGCAGGGGAAAAACAGAAATTGTCATCCTTTGTGTTTCAGCATGTGACATGATTTGGGGGAGTCTAAAAATACATTTGTTTTTGATGTTTGACATAAACCAGGGACTCAATTAATAGCCCCTCATTGTTGAAGTTCCTCTGGAGTAGAGGTGAGTGATGACATTAAGAATCTCTCCAGAGAGAGAATTCAGATTTATAAAATTCCTACTCTATACTAAATACTCTACTTACACTGCAGAGTATGTGCTGAAAACATCCATAACTGTGTGTTATTTACCACCATGTGTCTCAGACTGTTTCACTTTGGGAGAGTGAAGAAGTGAGAACATATATTTCAAGGTCGCCATTCGATTCATAACCACCTTTTGGGATGGGACACTTCTATTCCCATTTTATATACACAGTGTAGTTTCCACCTTGGACTTAAGCTATGTCCATTTTCCTGTGCGCCATACAATAGCCATCAGTTGTCTATGTGCATGAAGGAGTGAAAAATTCTGAATGAGGACTTGCACTAACGGAAGGTGAACGCATCAATCTTAACCTAGTTACACATATCCTATTGAAAGGGCCAGTAGAATGTGGAGTCAGACACGATTCAGTGACTGAACGACATCTGTAGAATGTGGCATTTGTCACTGACATTCTTGAACCCACTCAGGATTCATGTCTGGGTCCTAAGAAGATAAAAGGATATAAAAACAAAACAAGACAAGAAAAACTCAGAGTCACTTCTCTAGAAACTGTGTATGCCCATAAGCTGTAAGCTTTGACGCCACCTCCCTCTCAACCAAACTAGAGGGTCCTCTGCAATCCAGCTTTGCTAGGGCACTGTGGGAAAATTCTCTCACATTCCTTTAGGAGAACGTCCAGCGGCAATCTCCTCTCTCTGGACATTGTCACGGTGGGCATATTCTGGAACTGTTCTCATTGTTTTGTTACCAAATTCAAATGAAGCCAAAACACTGAGTAAAACAAAACAAAGCCAACAGAATCATAAGAAACCAGAGTTTATGCCTCTGGAGTTCATCAACCTGAAGGTGTTTTGGCAGAAACTATTCCTCTCACATTTACTCTCTCCAGTTCAGTTCAGTTCAGTTCAGTTCAGTTGTTTAGTCGTGTCCGACTCTTTGCGACCCCATGAATTGCAGCACGCCAGGCCTCCCTGTCCATCACCATCTCCCGGAGTTCACTCAGACTCATGTCCATCGAGTCAGTGATGCCATCCAGCCATCTCATCCTCGGTCGTCCCCTTCTCCTCCTGCCCCCAATCCTTCTCAGCATCAGAGTCTTTTCCAATGAGTCAACTCTAAAACGTCTTGTAGGTCTTCACAGAACAGTTCAACTTTAGCTTCTTCAGCGTTACTGGTTACTGGCCATAGACTTGGATAACCGTGATATTGAATGGTTAGCCTTGGAAACAAACAGAGATCATTCTGTCATTTTTGAGATTGCATCCAAGTACTGCATTTCGGACTCTTTTGTTGACCATGATGGCTACTCCATTTCTTCTGAGGGATTCCTGCCTGCAGTAGTAGATATAATGGTCATCTGAGTTAAATTCACCCATTCCAGTCCATTTTAGTTCGCTGATTCCTAGAATGTTGACGTTCACTCTTGCCATCTCTTGTTTGACCACTTCCAATTTGCCTTGATTCATGGACCTGACATTCCAGGTTCCTATGCAATATTGTTCTTTACAGCATCAGACCTTACTTCTATCACCAGTCACATCCACAGCTGGGTATTGTTTTTACTTTGGCTCCATCCCTTCATTCTTTCTGGAGTTATTTCTCCACTGATCTCCAGTAGCATATTGGGCACCTAACGACCTGGGGAGATTCTCTTTTGATATCCTATCATTTTGCCTTTTCATACTGTTCATGGGGTTCTCAAGGCAAGAATACTGAAGTNAGAATCCATCTGCAGTGACAGAGATGCTGAAGATGGGTTCAATTCCTGGGCGGGGAAGATCCCCTGGAGGAGGAAACGGCAATTCACTAGAGTACTCTTGCCTGGGAAATCCCATGGGCAGAGAAGCCTGGTGGGCTACAGTCCATGGGGTCAAAAAAGAGTTGGACATGACTGAGCACACACACCCCACTTACTACCTTAGTCAGGGGACTTGGCCTCCCTGTATAACGTGGTTAAAAATTCTGAGCTCTGAAAACTTTCTAGGTCTGTATGAAACAATCATCACTCATTTAATAACTGTTGATTGAACACTTTCCAAGTAGAAGGCATGAGGCCATAAGCTCTGCAGGAAACAAAGATGAGTTAGAGTAAGATAATGCCCTGAAGAAGCTTAAGATTTAGATGAATATCAATAACTATAATTCAAGATGGAAACACCTTCAACCAGGTCCCAGAGCAAAGGTTGCCTCCTCCAAGAGGCCCTCCTGAGTACTCCATTTATTGTGGCCCTCACTTACACTTCTCCACTGCACCTAGTTTCAGCTTCTTACAGCACTTTCATTATCTGACATTACCATGGTTATTACTTTTTATTTACTAGATTTTAGTCAGTTTCTTCATCATGAGAGCACCATGAAAACAGAGGCTTCCTCTGTCTTATTTATTCATCATTGTAAAACAATGCTTCATAAATATCTGTGGATGAACAGACCCAAGGTTCAAAAGTAAAGCTCAAAGAAGGTGGGAGCGAGACAGTGCTGCTGTGTGTAAAATTACTTGGAAAAACACTAACAGTTTTCTCAATCGGAACATTCTTATCTGTGAACATTATGTCTCGAGAGGATATTGTCTTCAAGGACTGAGCCTGGGGACTGAGCTTCGTGAGGAGCCTCACTGAATGAGTATGAAGGAGAGAGAGAAGTCTGTCTTCCAACCAGCCCCAAGAAGTAACGGTCTCACCTTCTGTATGAAACTGACCTACGGCATCTTCCTTTCCAAAGAAAGGAAATCCACTTTTGGCAGATGAAGCAGCCCTTTCCCACTGCTCCTGGTGGGTTATTTAACACAATGAGATTTCATACACATCAACACCTCATGTGAACAAACGTAGACTTGTACCAGAGAGCCTCTAGCCTTTAGAATATACTTTAAAGTCAGAATATTAAGTACCAATAAGATAATTACCATTCAAAGTAGGAAAAAAAAATCCTGAAAATGCTCTAAGGTAATTTTTTAGTATGATCAGATGAAATTTAAACAACCCAGGAAATATCCATGATTTGTCTGAAAAGACTATAACTAAATGTCTAATAAAAAGAAAGTGACCTATAATTGTCACCATTTCTTTCCATACTTACAGTCCTTGTAAGATCAATAGTAATATGCAAGTTTTTACAACCTCATTATAGTTAAACCACATTTGCTAACAATTGCTTCCTTCTTCATTAAAAGAATGTTTCATTCAATAACTACTGCAAGTGTCAAGTCAATTTACCCAGAGTCCCTTGATTTCCAGGTTGCTAATGCTCTGCGCACACCACATCCAGCTGTTCACATTTGTAATCTCAATGGGAATTCTCTCCACCGAATGACGATGAAAGGGTGCTCTTCCTTTCAGTCTTCTCCCAGGGCAGGGGAAAAACAGAAATTGTCATCCTTTGTGTTTCAGCATGTGACATGATTTGGGGGAGTCTAAAAATACATTTGTTTTTGATGTTTGACATAAACCAGGGACTCAATTAATAGCCCCTCGTTGTTGAAGTTCCTCTGGAGTAGAGGTGAGTGATGACATTAAGAATCTCTCCAGAGAGAGAATTCAGATTTATAAAATTCCTACTCTATACTAAATACTCTACTTACACTGCAGAGTATGTGCTGAAAACATCCATAACTGTGTGTTATTTACCACCATGTGTCTCAGACTGTTTCACTTTGGGAGAGTGAAGAAGTGAGAACATATATTTCAAGGTCGCCATTCGATTCATAACCACCTTTTGGGATGGGACACTTCTATTCCCATTTTATATACACAGTGTAGTTTCCACCTTGGACTTAAGCTATGTCCATTTTCCTGTGCGCCATACAATAGCCATCAGTTGTCTATGTGCATGAAGGAGTGAAAAATTCTGAATGAGGACTTGCACTAACGGAAGGTGAACGCATCAATCTTAACCTAGTTACACATATCCTATTGAAAGGGCCAGTAGAATGTGGAGTCAGACACGATTCAGTGACTGAACGACATCTGTAGAATGTGGCATTTGTCACTGACATTCTTGAACCCACTCAGGATTCATGTCTGGGTCCTAAGAAGATAAAAGGATATAAAAACAAAACAAGACAAGAAAAACTCAGAGTCACTTCTCTAGAAACTGTGTATGCCCATAAGCTGTAAGCTTTGACGCCACCTCCCTCTCAACCAAACTAGAGGGTCCTCTGCAATCCAGCTTTGCTAGGGCACTGTGGGAAAATTCTCTCACATTCCTTTAGGAGAACGTCCAGCGGCAATCTCCTCTCTCTGGACATTGTCACGGTGGGCATATTCTGGAACTGTTCTCATTGTTTTGTTACCAAATTCAAATGAAGCCAAAACACTGAGTAAAACAAAACAAAGCCAACAGAATCATAAGAAACCAGAGTTTATGCCTCTGGAGTTCATCAACCTGAAGGTGTTTTGGCAGAAACTATTCCTCTCACATTTACTCTCTCCAGTTCAGTTCAGTTCAGTTCAGTTCAGTTGCTTAGTCGTGTCCGACTCTTTGCGACCCCATGAATTGCAGCACGCCAGGCCTCCCTGTCCATCACCATCTCCCGGAGTTCACTCAGACTCATGTCCATCGAGTCAGTGATGCCATCCAGCCATCTCATCCTCGGTCGTCCCCTTCTCCTCCTGCCCCCAATCCTTCTCAGCATCAGAGTCTTTTCCAATGAGTCAACTCTAAAACGTCTTGTAGGTCTTCACAGAACAGTTCAACTTTAGCTTCTTCAGCGTTACTGGTTACTGGCCATAGACTTGGATAACCGTGATATTGAATGGTTAGCCTTGGAAACAAACAGAGATCATTCTGTCATTTTTGAGATTGCATCCAAGTACTGCATTTCGGACTCTTTTGTTGACCATGATGGCTACTCCATTTCTTCTGAGGGATTCCTGCCTGCAGTAGTAGATATAATGGTCATCTGAGTTAAATTCACCCATTCCAGTCCATTTTAGTTCGCTGATTCCTAGAATGTTGACGTTCACTCTTGCCATCTCTTGTTTGACCACTTCCAATTTGCCTTGATTCATGGACCTGACATTCCAGGTTCCTATGCAATATTGTTCTTTACAGCATCAGACCTTACTTCTATCACCAGTCACATCCACAGCTGGGTATTGTTTTTACTTTGGCTCCATCCCTTCATTCTTTCTGGAGTTATTTCTCCACTGATCTCCAGTAGCGTGTTGGGCACCTACTGACCTGGGGAGTTCCTCTTTCAGTATTCTATCGTTTTGCCTTTTCATACTGTTCATGGGGTTCTCAAGGCAAGAATACTGAAGTGGTTTGCCATTGCCTTCTCCCGTGTATTAAAGCCCCTGTTATAGCTAAACACTTGGCTGTCCAGAAAAAAGATATCCTCTCCCTGCAGATTGGTGCCTAAGATCTGGCTGGTGGAATACAAGCAGAAATGTCATGTTCTAGGAACCTGCTTACAAGACAGCTGGTTCATGGACATCTTCATCCTTTTCTCCTCCCTGCTGTCGGGAACACGAATACAATGAGTGGAGCTCTAAACACCATCTTGGACTATGACAACAGAGCTGACCCTTTTTGGAAATGAACTAGAAGGAGCCTGAAAAAAGATGAAAGTGTCTCCAAATTTTGTTGAGCACAGTTACGCTAGAAGCCATGGCCTTCCCATCTCTGATTTTGTTTGTAGGAGAAACAAAGTTCATTTAAGTCACTGTTAGTTTGATTTCCTGTTTCTCACAGCCTAAACTCATCTTCACTGGTACATATGCTTTGTAACCCCTGGGCCTCTACTGTTTTTGTCTAACCGACAATGAATTCCACTTGCTTGATGCAGATTAGATTGAGTTTTCTCATAACCCGCAATCAAAAGCCTCCTAAGTAATACATAAACTAAAGCAGCCTCATCCTCACTTGGCTATGCACCACCTTATAGCTTTGGCACCTCAAAGCATGCAGTGTGTTGTTGGCTAACTCCAGGATAAATCTGGCATCAGAGAGGTGGTGCCCATCAGCAGAAGTTACTCCTCAAGAGGAGCTAGAGATATGACAATGCCCATCAAAAGGTGAAAACTAAAGAGAAACATGCACTCCACATGGCAGTCAACATGGCAACTAAATGAGTTTGCCTGGGAGTTAATGCAAGACACTCTAAGACTCAGAAATATTTGACAATGCCATCAACTAGATACAATAAGAATTAGTTGAATATGCCTTATCACCCTTAAATTGAGCCCTTTTAAACTAACAGGTTGGGGAGACAGAAAAAAATTGAACTCCATACAGATGGGAAAATAAGCTCAGAAAAGTTAAATGTCTTGCCCAAGTTCAAGTAACTAGCCTCACAATTTGAATCAACACCAAATTCTTACAAAGGGACATTTTCATGTCATGTTTTTTCTTATAATATTAGTTATTAATTTTCTCTAAACACATGCATCCTTGTTGTGTGCCAAGGATTTTCTAACATTGGATTAACAACTAAACCGTATTGACAGTAACACTCCCTGACCCAAGGAAGCTGAAGATAACCTATCAGGAATGCTCATACTTAAAAGTTCCCTTCTAGGTCCTCTGATTCCATGATCCAATCACTATAAATGTTAAACTGTAATTTCAAAACTCAAATCTATGTATCTTTTAATAATGTACATATTCCTTCATAACTTTAAATAAGAATAAATAAGATTTAGTTTGGTATTGGAATAATCTAAATAATTCACACTGTTGGACTGTTCATTGTTAAAAAATCTTCTTTTCAGTTTCAACCAGTTGGCCTCAGCTTTGGGACACGTGTAAATTAGTAAACCTGGCAGAAAGAAAAGACATTTTTCCAAGGGTTGGCCAGAAAATGTGTGATTTTTTCTTCCCCCTGCAGGCTGTTGGCTTACCCATTGCAAGGGGTGAATCTCAAGAAATTCAGAAGCTTAATTTGAATAAACAAGCAAAAGTTTGGATGCTTATCAAAACTGTGTCAAAACTAGGCCAGAAATGGACCTGATTTTCTAGTGAGGTTTCTAGTATTTCCTGTTTCCAGTAGGATGAACTATCGTGGGAAGAGTCTACTAATGACTGGAACCAGCTGGACATAACTGGAGAACACGTAAAGACTGAAAAAGAAGAGAAAAGACAGTGTATGCTGCTTCAAGCTTCAAGAGAGATGGAGATACTTAAAACATGGCGCTGAAAATAAGTATCAACTAGTCGACTTGTTGCTTCTTTTATTTCCCTCGGGGGGGGGGGGGGATCTGAATTTGGTACTGTTCCAGAAAAAAAGATCTACCTAGTAGACCTCACACCATCTGTAATGTGGACTGCAAACAAATGTATGCGGTGACCTAGAGCCATGGAGGGAAAGGGGCTATTTATCCTCTCTTGGACATGCCTAAATCCCTGTGCGCCAACAAGTTGGAAGAGGCTACAATGCGGTCTATGATAAATAATAGTCTGATAATGAGTCATCTTTCCCTGAGCCAAATAGGACTATCCTCACAGAGGTTAACCCTCTGTGGTAAACACAATTGATCAAAGCATAGCATCCCTTCCAACTTCCTTCTGGTGTGCCTGCTGGTGCAGAAGACATCATAAAACTGAACGGTGTTTCCCAGGCTTCTTTGCAGCTGCAGTTCTGGATGTCATTTGGATTCCAGTCTTTGGAACCACTAGTGTAAGATCCGATGTTGAATTGTGGGGTAGAGGCTACAATTCTGCTACTTCTGTAGGCAAACACCACCACCATAGCTGATTTAGTGAGGTCCCAGTAAGCTCTTATTTGTGTGAGTCTAGTGGCAAGGTGCAGGCTGTTCATTTTTCAAGCATGGATTCTAGAGCTGACAGATATCAAAAGCTCATTGATTATGGCTGTAAGGTATAGTTCAAGCCAAGGCAGAAAAGAAGGAGAGACGACCTCAACAGAGGTAGGTTACCTTTATTCAGGCAAGGAGGGGCAACAGTCAGCCTAATGACCAGGCTGAGCCTGAGAGGGATCAGGGAGGCTTCATATTTAAAGGGAATATTTGTGGACGCGATAAGGGAAATGTTAGTCAGGCGGGACATTTTGGGTAATCTTTAGTTGAGATGGCATTTGCAGTTGAACAGGGGCTGGGAGGTTTTGGGCAGGGGGGGATAAGTCCAAGGAGATGCAACCAGCCCGGAGCATCAGGGCAGAACTTAAAAGTTTGGTTTTGTTTTCCTGGAAGTTAGATGATTCAGCAAGGGCATTTGAGACCATTGTTTTCTTTCCTAGGCCCAAGGATTCCTTCAGTGGCATATTCTTGATGATGGTGGGGTCCTAACTGTGTGCCCTAATGGTACTGGATCCCTGGTGCTGGCCATGGTAGGCAGTTCTAGAACCAGCAGCTACAGCAGCAGTTTCCACATTCAGTGAGTAGGTTCCCATTATGGAAGACTTAGCAGCTACTTTGGTGTCCCTTTTCTGCAGTATGGCATTGAAATTCATTCCTATAAATGAAACCTTCCCAATAATTCTATATGCCACCAAATATTCCCTAACAAACCCCTTTCTCTTTTAAATGGACTAGGGCTTCCCTTGTAGCTTAGCTGGTAAAGAATCTGCCTGCAGTGCCGGAGACCTGGGTTCGATCCCTGGGTTGGAAAGATCCCCTGGAGAAGGGAAAGGCTACCTACTCCAGTATTCTGGTCTGGAGAATTCCATGGACTGTATACTCCACTTGGTTGCAAAGAGTCTGACACAACTGAATGACTTTCATTTGGATTTTAAATGGATTAAAGTGTGTTTAAAACCATTGAACCCTAACCAATGCAACTCAAGAAGAATCCCCAACTTCTTTCCAATTTTACACATGGATCTGGGATAAACTGAATGAGAAGTGAAGGTGGAGTAGAAAAGAGAAAACATATTTCCAGAATCTGATTGAGCTGCTGCTGCTGCTGCTAAGTCACTTCAGTCATGTCCGACTCTGTGTGACCCCATAAGATGGCAGCCCACCAGGCTCCCCCATCCCTGGGATTCTCCAGGCAAGAATACTGGAGTGGGTTGCCATTTCCTTCTCCAATGCATGAAAGAGAAAAGTGAAAGTGAAGTCGCTCAGTCTGTCCGACTGTTAGCGACCCCATGGACTGCAGCCCACCAGGCTCCTCCGTCCATTGGATTTTCCAGGCAAGAGTACTGGGGTGGGGTGCCATTGCCTTCCCTGCTGATTGAGCTAGGAAGCCATTTTTGAATTGATGAGTTGTGAGGGAGAGAGAAAACCAGAAGCCAGGAAATGGAGCCAAGTTCAGAACAGAAGATAAATTAAATTCTGTGTTAAATGGGAGTGGCTGAGATGAAGAGAAAAACCAGGGATGAGTTGAAAGTTCTGTAGCAAAGTTGAAAGTGTGGAGCGAGGGCAGGGATGCAACTCTGGGTGACCCTAAGTTCTTCAGGTTATTGTAATCAATTAATTCTTATGAGTTAGGTAGAAATGGGCTCAAATACCAATCCTACACATCCTATAAAACTGATATTCCTCCAGCATACCAAAATACCTAGGAAAGGAGCAGTGACCCCTGTTTCTTCTAATCCTCTCAGGTCCCCATTTCTACTGTTTTGTCCATCTCTGCACTGTGTTCCACTCTCCAGAAGAGCCGCTCCATTCCCCAAGGTCACCACTTCAAAGCCTTCACTTCCCAAAGTGTTACCAGGTCAAGACAGTGTATAGCAGATCTTCACACCACAGCTCGTAAGAGAAAACCACAAAATTGAATGAGAGTCCCTTTCTTAAAAGTCCTTTGGCCAACTTGGGCTTGAAAAACTCTCTTTGGTTCTTTCTTGAGTTCTTGTCTCATCTCATCCAGTCTTGCAGTCAAGACTCTCCTCTTTCCTGCAGCAAATTCTTATTCATTTCATCTGCTGAGCAGTTTAAATTTTTTTCCCCTGTCTCATCCAGTCTGATCTTCCCAGATGGTCCTTTTTCCAGGCAAAGTGGCCCACTGAAACAGTGTGTCTCCTAAGAGGTCCTCCAGCACCAACTCTTAAATTAGGGCAGAGAAGGGATTTGAAGACATGGTAGAGAGGGTTTATATGAAGCTAAGTCCAAACTGTGGAAAACTGAAAGAGATGGGAATACCAGACCACCTAACCTGCCTCTTGAGAAATCTGTATGCAGGTCAGGAAGTAACAGTTAGAACTGGACATGGAACAACAGACTGGTTCCAAATACAAAAAGGAGTACATCAAGGCTGTATATTGTTACCCTGCTTATTTAACTTATATGCAGAGTACTTCATGAGAAACGCTGGGCTGGAGGAAGCACAAGCTGGAATCAAGATTGCCGGGAGAAATATCAACAACCTCAGGTGTGCAAATGACACCACCCTTATGGCAGAAAGTGAAAAAGAACTAAAGAGCCTTTTGATGAAAGTGAAAGAGGAGAGTGAAAAAGTTGGCTTAAAGATCAACATTCAGAAAATGAAGATCATGGCATCTGGTCCCATCACTCCATGGCAGATAGATGGGGAAACAGTGGCTGACTTTATCTTCTTGGGCTCCAAAATCACTGCAGATGGTGACTGCAGCCATGAAATTAGACGCTTACTCCTTAGAATGAAAGTTATGACCAACCTAGACAGCATATTCAAAAGCAGAGACATTCCTTTGCCAACTAAGGTCCGTCTAGTCAAGGCTATGGTTTTTCCATGTATGGATGTGAGAGTTGGACTGTAAAAAAAAGCTGAGCACTGAAGAACTGATGCTTTTGAACTGTGGTGTTGGAGAAGACTCTTGAGAGTCCCTTGGACTGCAAGGAGATCCAACCAGTCCATCCTAAAGGAGATCAGTCCTGGGTGTTCATTGGAAGGCCTGATTTTGAAGCTGAAACTCCAATACTTTGGCCACCTCTTGCAAAGAGTTGACTCATTGGAAAAGACTCTGATGCTGGGAAGGATTGGGGGCAGGAGAAGAAGGGGATGACAGAGGATGAGATGGCTGGATGGCGTCACCAACTCAATGGACATGGGTTTGGGTGGACTCTGGGAGTTGGTTGATGGACAGGGAGGCCTGGCGTGCTGCGGTTCATGGGGTCGCAAAGAGTCGGACATGACTGAGCGACTGAACTGAACTGAACTGAAGTCCAAAAGGAGAGATGAGAGATAGCATCCAGGCTCGGGTGGAAGGGGTGATTCACCTTGGACTCCTCCCTCTGAGATGGAGGGAAACAGAAGCAACAAAGCAGGTAGAAGGAAGGCTATTTCTGCTATTATTTCTGCAAGGCTGGGAAGCCAGTGGGCAGGTCCACTTTCCCTTTGACTCAGCTTTGGCACATCCGTGGTAGTAGAGCATAGAGATTAAGAGTCACCCTGAAGCACTAGGCTGCCTGAATATACATATTTTCCCCACGACTCACCAGCTATGTGATTTTCAGGCAAGTTTGCCTGACAGTCTGCATTTGAAAAACGAGGATAACAATAACACCTATCTTGTAGAGGTGAGAGAATATTAAATGAGAAAATTTATGAAGTGCATAGAACAGTGACAAAAAGTATTTCAGTGCTGAATAAAAGTCTGTTATAATTATGCTAAAAGAAGTGCCCTCTTAAAGGATGAATCCTGTGGACACATCTAAGACCAGAACATTCAGCTGGGCAGTGGAGAGAGATTAAGGACCAAAGCTCCCACCTGACTGTTTAAAGCTGATGACTCTGCACAAACTGCTTAACCTGTCAAAGGCTATTTTCTCATCCATAAAGTGGGGGTGACTCTACCTACCTCATGGAACTTTCTAAGGGCAAAGGACAATGTCATTTACAAAGAGGGTAGTACAATTTCACCATTAAGTCCCTTCTTGCCCAGGAAGTTGTCTCCACTTCCAAACTGATCTCTCATTCTTGATCTTCCACAATCAGTCCTTGAAGATTAAAAACACCAGCAACAATAAACCATAAATGTCTCTCTTGACTTCCTCTTTTTCTTAATATTTCCTCCTGCGTTCTCAGTAGATTTTATAAACAAAAGGAAATGGAATAGAATAAAATGGAAGCAATACTAAATATACCTTCATAATAATACCACCAGCATAAATCAGACTTGCCAGAGGGCAGACAGGATCCATTTTATTCTTTCTCTCATTGCCCATTCAACAAACTCTTTGGCCCTCTTCTTGCCTACCCTGGGGTGAAATTTCTGATTTGGTTCCATCAGTTCAGTTCAGTCGCTCAGCCATGTCTGACTCTGTGCGACCCCATAAATAGCTTTCCCTATTATTCTTAGACACTAAAAAGTCCTTAGGTTTTTTCCAACCATTAAAGAGACCAATCCAATGTAATATTCAAATAATCAAAACTATATGCTTTCACAACTTGAATGGCCCTGGAGGACATCGTGCCAAGTGAAANGGGCTGGAGGAAGCACAAGCTGGAATCAAGATTGCCGGGAGAAATATCAATAACCTCAGGTGTGCAAATGACACCACCCTTATGGCAGAAAGTGAAAAAGAACTAAAGAGCCTTTTGATGAAAGTGAAAGAGGAGAGTGAAAAAGTTGGCTTAAAGATCAACATTCAGAAAATGAAGATCATGGCATCTGGTCCCATCACTCCATGGCAGATAGATGGGGAAACAGTGGCTGACTTTATCTTCTTGGGCTCCAAAATCACTGCAGATGGTGACTGCAGCCATGAAATTAGACGCTTACTCCTTAGAATGAAAGTTATGACCAACCTAGACAGCATATTCAAAAGCAGAGACATTCCTTTGCCAACTAAGGTCCGTCTAGTCAAGGCTATGGTTTTTCCATGTATGGATGTGAGAGTTGGACTGTAAAAAAAAGCTGAGCACTGAAGAACTGATGCTTTTGAACTGTGGTGTTGGAGAAGACTCTTGAGAGTCCCTTGGACTGCAAGGAGATCCAACCAGTCCATCCTAAAGGAGATCAGTCCTGGGTGTTCATTGGAAGGACTGATGTTGAAGCTGAAACTCCAATACTTTGGCCACCTCTTGCAAAGAGTTGACTCATTGGAAAAGACTCTGATGCTGGGAAGGATTGGGGGCAGGAGAAGAAGGGGATGACAGAGGATGAGATGGCTGGATGGCGTCACCAACTCAATGGACATGGGTTTGGGTGGACTCTGGGAGTTGGTTGATGGACAGGGAGGCCTGGCGTGCTGTGGTTCATGGGGTCGCAAAGAGTCGGACATGACTGAGCGACTGAACTGAACTGAACTGAAGTCCAAAAGGAGAGATGAGAGATAGCATCCAGGCTCGGGTGGAAGGGGTGATTCACCTTGGACTCCTCCCTCTGAGATGGAGGGAAACAGAAGCAACAAAGCAGGTAGAAGGAAGGCTATTTCTGCTATTATTTCTGCAAGGCTGGGAAGCCAGTGGGCAGGTCCACTTTCCCTTTGACTCAGCTTTGGCACATCCGTGGTAGTAGAGCATAGAGGTTAAGAGTCACCCTGAAGCACTAGGCTGCCTGAATATACATATTTTCCCCACGACTCACCAGCTATGTGATTTTCAGGCAAGTTTGCCTGACAGTCTGCATTTGAAAAACGAGGATAACAATAACACCTATCTTGTAGAGGTGAGAGAATATTAAATGAGAAAATTTATGAAGTGCATTGAACAGTGACAAAAAGTATTTCAGTGCTGAATAAAAGTCTGTTATAATTATGCTAAAAGAAGTGCCCTCTTAAAGGATAAGTTCTGTGGATACAGCTAAGACCCAGAACATTCAGCTGGGCAGTGGAGAGAGATTAAGGACCAAAGCTCCCACCTGACTGTTTAAAGCTGATGACTCTGCACAAACTGCTTAACCTGTCAAAGACTATTTTCTCATCCATAAAGTGGGGGTGACACTACCTACCTCATGGAACTTTCTAAGGGCAAAGGACAATGTCATTTACAAAGAGGGTAGTACAATTTCACCATTAAGTCCCTTCTTGCCCAGGAAGTTGTCTCCACTTCCAAACTGATCTCTCATTCTTGATCTTCCACAATCAGTCCTTGAAGATTAAAAACACCAGCAACAATAAACCATAAGTGTCTCTCTTGACTTCCTCTTTTTCTTAATATTTCCTCCTGCGTTCTCAGTAGATTTTATAAACAAAAGGAAATGGAATAGAATAAAATGGAAGCAATACTAAATATACCTTCATAATAATATCACCAGCATAAATCAGACTTGCCAGAGGGCAGACAGGATCCATTTTATTCTTTCTCTCATTGCCCATTCAACAAACTCTTTGGCCCTCTTCTTGCCTACCCTGGGGTGAAATTTCTGATTTGGTTCCATCAGTTCAGTTCAGTCGCTCAGCCATGTCTGACTCTGTGCGACCCCATAAATAGCTTTCCCTATTATTCTTAGACACTAAAAAGTCCTTAGGTTTTTTCCAACCATTAAAGAGACCAATCCAATGTAATATTCAAATAATCAAAACTATATGCTTTCACAACTTGAATGGCCCTGGAGGACATCGTGCCAAGTGAAATAAATCAGACAAAAAAAGACAAATATGCATGATTTCCCCTATGCTGTTGCTGCTGCTGCTAACTCGCTTCAGTCACGTCCAACTCTGTACGACCCCACAGATGACAGCCCACCAGGCTCCTCTCTCCATGGGATTCTCTAGGCAAGAACACTGGAGTGGGTTGCCATTGCCTTCTCTGATTTCCCCTATACTAAGCTTAAAAAAGCTAGACTTAGAGATATAGAGTAGAGTGCTGGTTACCAGGGGCTGGAGAGGTAGAGAACATGGGGAGACACCATCAAAGAGTACAAACTTTCAGTTATAAGGTTACCAAGCTTGGGGATCTAATGTTCTGCATGGACTATAGGTAACAACACTGTATCATGTATGGAGAAGGCAATGAAACCCTACTCCAGTACTCTTGCCTGGAAAATCCCATGGATGGAGGAGTCTGGAAGGCTGCAGTCCATGGGGTCACTGAGGGTCGGACATAACTGAGCGACTTCATTTTCACTTTTCACTTTCATGCATTGGAGAAGGAAATGGCAACCCACTCCAGTGTTCTTGCCTGGAGAATCCCAGGGACGCGGAGCCTGGTGGGCTGCCATCTATGGGGTCACACAGAGTCGGACATGACTTGAAGCAACTTAGCAGCAGCAGCAGTTGCTAAGAGAAAATGAAAGTGAAAGTTGCTCAGTAGTGTCCAGCTCTTTTGAGACCCCATGGAATTCTCCAAGCCAGAATACTGGAGCAGGTTGTCATGCCCTCCTTCAGGGGATCTTCCAAACCCAGGGATTGAACCCAGGTCTCCCACATTGCGGGCAGGTTCTTATCAGCTGAGTCACAAGGGAAACCCAAGAATACTAGAGTAGGTAGCCTATCCCTTCTCCAGCATATCTTCCCAACCCAGTAATCAAACCAGGGTCTCCTGCATTGCAGGTGGGTTCTTTACCAACTGAGCTATGAGGGAAGCAATGAGTCTTAAATGTTCTCACCACAAAAAAGAAATTGGTAACTATGTGTGATAGAATGAAAGTGGTAGCTAATACTATGGAGATAACTGCCTTGCAATTTATACTTGTAACAAATCAACACTTGTGTGCCTGAAATGTATACAATACTAAGTATCAGTTCAGTTCAGTCACTCAGTCGTGTCCTACTCTTTGCAATCCCATGAATTGAAGCACACCAGGCCTCCAGGTCCATCACCAACTCCCGGAGTTCACTCAAACTCACATCCATCAAGTCGGTGATGCCATCCAGCCATCTCATCCTCTGTCATTCCCTTCTTCTCCTGCCCCCAATCCTTCCCAGCATCAGAGTCTTTTCCAATGAGTCAACTCTTTGCATGAGGTGGCCAAAGTATTGGAGTTTCAGCTTTAGCATCAGTCCTTCCAAAGAAATCCCAGGGTTGATCTCCTTCAGAATGGACTGGTTGGATCTCCTTGCAGTCCAAGGGACTCTCAAGAGTCTTCTCCAACACCACAGTTCAAAAGCATCAATTCTTTGGCATTCAGCTTTCTTCACAGTCCAACTGTCACATCCATACATGACCACTGGAAAAACCATAGCCTTGACTAGATAGACCTTTGTTGGCAAAGTAATGTCTCTGCTTTTCAATATGCTATCTAGGTTGGTCATAACTTTCCTTCCAAGGAGTAAGCATCTTTTAATTTCATGGCTGCAGTCACCATCTGCAGTGATTTTGGAGCCCCCAAAAATAAAGTCTGACACTGTTTCTACCGTTTCCCCCATCTACTTCCCATGAAGTGATGGAACCAGATGCCATGATCGTCGTTTTCTGAATGTTGAGCTTTAAGCCAACTTTTTCACTCTCCTCTTTCACTTTCATCAAGAGGCTTTATAGTTCCTCTTTACTTTCTGCCATAAAGCTGGTGTCATCTGCATATCTGAGGTTGTTGATATTTCTCCTGGCAATCTTGATTCCAGCTTGTGCTTCCTCCAGTCCAGTGTTTCTCATGATGTACTCTTCATATAAGTTAAATGAGCAGGGTAACAATATACAACCTTGATGTACTCCTTTTCCTATTTGGAACCAGTCTGTTGTCCCATGTCCAGTTCTAACTGTTGCTTCCTGACATGCATATAGGTTTCTCAAGAGGCTATCAATTATATCTTAATAAACGTGGGCATGGGGCCAAACTACAAGTTTTCACTTGATTAAACCTTTGTCCATCCCCTACACAAGCTTGCAGCTGGTGAGAGATAGTGGTCACTTTCTTTATACTTCTTACTCCATCTCTTCCCCCACTCACTAGTGGGGTCCAGCACAAGGGGACAGGAGGAGGCAGAGGAAAAGACTTACTCGAGTAGAACAGTTGACAAAGGACACTGGTGCCCTGTGGCCTAGCAGGCGTCCACAGCTAACTCCTGATCTCCTGGAGCTGTGACTGTCCCTTGGAAAACTTCCTTCTAGGCACCTTCAAACCCAGGTCTTCTTTACAGGCAATGCCTGTCTGCCAGTTGGCTGTTTAAAACTTTCCCCTTAGCGTTGATTTCCAGGAGCCAACCCTTCCATAAAGGTAAGCAGACAACAGTAATTTACACACCTGCTCACATTTTTATTTTTACACTTTCCCACAGTAGGAAATCCCAGCTCTCCAGGGAAGAATCCACAGTACAACGATTTCCAGTTCCCTTGGTGCTAGGGCATGGACACATGACAAACCCTCTGCGGACCAGAGGCACCGTGAAGCTTTCAGGCTGGGGCTAGCCACGGGAGAGGGCAGCAGCTAGCCATGTCTTCCCTGGCCCTGATGGGGGTGACGGCAGGCGCAGCTCAGTCTTGGAGCCAGACTAGTTCCCCGGAGGCCAGACTTAAAGCCTGTCCCAAACATCCTGCCAGTTGCTGATGTTCACTCCCAGATCCCTTCCTGCTTACACTGACCAGAAAGGGTTCTGTCATCTGTAACTAAGGACTTGCACAAGATAAGACTCTCTAAAAGTCATGGTCCAGTTCTCTTTCGAGATGACCTCAGGCCAGTTTCCTTCCAGCGAACAGAAAGCAGTTCATCCATCAGGACCCTCTGGATTACCAAAAAGCAAAAACCAATTAAAGTGAGCTTCAGCAAAAAATATTAGGAGTTGGAAGGTGAATTCCAAGGTGCCCCCTGAAGTCCATGGTCGAGGTGTAGCAGAACCTCAGGAAAGACCTAGAACTGTTGGTCCGGCTCTCCTTGGAGATGACTCCATACCAGCTTCCTTCCAGGGGCCATAAACAGGTGGTTCAGGATTGCTGACAGGGCAGCTTGCTCAGAGACCACTACTTGACCCCACTCTGCTGCCAGATAGCAGACCTAGCCTCTGGCCTTCAGACTCTTCTTGTGAAAAGAAGATACCAGGCCCTGTACCCCTTGGCTCCAGGAGATACTTGCCCATCTCTGCAAGCAGTTTTCCAAATCTCTGTACTTGCCTTAAGGTGAAGGGAAGGCACTCATTTCCTCATATGAAGCTAGGCACAGAAATGCCCAGAACCCCATGTTGCACACTATGGGGTTCTTTTTCTCCAGTGGCCTCCTTACCTCTTTCTTCTCTCCTTCTATAGCCCAGCTCTTGGGCTAAAGCTGGCAGAACAAATTTTGTCATTTTTTACCATGTGGTACACAGGGATCTAGCTGCTTGCTACAGATGTAGCTATATTGTGCAACTATTATACTTTTCTCAGTAAACCCTAGGATAAAGAGAGTCCCTTTAGAACATCCTGTTAAAAATAAGCAGGCGCCATGAATTGACTTTTTCAAAATAAAACCATCCCCAAATTTGCCTTTAGTTCCAAGATTCCAAATTTTCATCAGGTTCTCATTCAATAATATTAACCAATCCAACATTTCCCGTTTGTGCTATCAGTGCTGAAAACACACATCCATTCATGTTGACAGCCTCTAACAGACTGACTCATGCGGAGGCACCAACAGACTGCACTGATCTGACAGATTGTCAAGCCGATAAATAGACAAGGATGATGTCAGAAAGCTGTTCCATCAACGCTGCCTGCGGCTGCTGCTCATTATATGGAATGTCAGGTATGCTGTCGAAGGCTGGAAAAAGAAAACTTTACCTGTTCTTAATCTGTGTGTAAGTCGAGTCTCTCAGGGAGTGCTGGCCTCGAGGAACTAGGTTTACACACTATTTCTGCCATTTTTTCAGCCTACTATGGCAGGACCCTTAGCCTTCTCCATCTTTAAATTCCAACCAACAGTTTCTGGGCTCCCTTGGAGGCATTCAGTGTGTACTCACAAGACTGTCCTCTTAGCTACTGTGGGCATACATCAATATTTTTTCCCTCAATAACTTTTAATTTCTAGAAAAAACTACAGCAGAAACTTCTCATGCCACAAAGGTGCATCAAACAAATTGCAAAGGTGTGATCATGGGCCACAGGGTCCCGTAAAGCCTGAGCTCTCACTGTTGCCAGCGCCACCCCTTGCCTGTGGGCCCTGCCGCTGGAGTCACAGGCTGCTAAATCTGCCCCGAAAACCTCAAAGTACACCGAAGTCCTTCACCTTCTCTGTCCCTAGGGAGGCTGCTCTGCCCCTCCTGGGCTGGCACTCCTTAATGTAGACCCCAGTGCCAACGTGACTTGGGCATCCAAGTCTCACACAGGTTCAGATAGACTTGAATAAATTTGCAATGTCCTGTGGCTCAAAGTGTTAGTCACTAAGTCATGTTTGACTCTTTGCGACCCCTTGGACTATAGCCCACCAGTCTTCGATGTCCATGGGATACTCCAGGCAAGAATACTGGAGTGGGTTGTCATTTCCTTCTCCAGGAGACCTTCCCAATCCAAGAATTGAACCGGAGTCTCCCGAACTGTAAGCAGATTCTTTATCATCTGAGTCGCCAGGGAAGTCTAATATTTATTTACTTGGCTGCATTTAGTCTTACTTGTGGCATGTGGGATCTAGTTCAGATCAGGGACCAAATCCAGGCCCCATGCATTGGGAGTGCAGAGTCTTAGCCACTTGACCAGCAGGGACGCCCCAAATAGAGTGAAAATCACTCAGTCATGTCCAACTCTTTGCTACCCCATGGACTGTAGCAAATCAGGCTCTCTGTCCATGGAATTATCCAAGCAAGAATACTGGAATGGGTGGCCATGCCCTCCTCCAGGAAATCTTCCCAACCCAGGGATCGAACCCACATTTTTTGTCTCCTGCATTGACAGGCAGTTTCTTTGCCACTAGTGCCACCTGGGAAACCCAAAATTCTGGCCATCTTCCCTAAATGTGATCTGAAGTCTCACTATACCTAACAAAGCCAAGCCTCACTACATTCTATACTATATAATACACATACACAAAATATGAAATATTAGAACCCTTGGCTAAGTTGGAAAAAGATAACTTTGGGCACCCACAAGATGACAAGTATTAAATAATGTAGATGAGTCAAAGTGACTCCAGAGTTTACCATCTATTCCCAAGGGACGTAGCATGTTATGGGCACAGATTCTGGGAAGAAAGCTGGGCTCTTCTACTTAACTAATATTATAACCCTAAGACAAAAGAATTAACTTTCCTGTCTTCACTTATTCATCCTTAAAAATGGAGATAAAAAGAGTTATCTAATGCTTAATTTTGCTCTTAAGAGGTAACAAGTCAATATGTGTTTAACATCCAGAAAAGCACCCGGCATTATTAGCATTTAAAATTATTATTAAGAAAGATAGGCATTGTCATAACTGCCTATGATATAATGAAATTATTTAGTAGTGTAGTAAAAGTACAAACAACAAGAATATACAATCCTATATTCTTATTTAAGCAAAGCTGTGTCCACAGCTAGGATTTAAATATATATTCATCCATTTATATTTTCTGATATCCTACTGTGCTGGACCTGGAAGACAGAGTGATAAACAGGGCTCATAAGGACTTGGGCCTTAAAACACAGTTTAATCTGTGGTGAGACAGGTCTGGAGAATTAGAGACACATCCAACAGATGTTTGTGTGAAGAACTGAGGGATTGCTTTTGGAAAAGAGTTTACCCTTCAACATTAATAATCCACCAGCTGGGACACTGTCAATCCACGGTTTGGTTACTCCCCAGGCAGCTGTGATCAAGTGAGCAGAATCATGTGGTGCAAAGCTCTCCTCGAGAAGAGTGGCTGGAGTGGGCCCACAGGTACATTGCTGAACATGAGAGGCAGATGTGGAAGATTGTTCAGGGCTGTAGGGCAATGTGGCCAAGGCACAAGGAACAGAGGGGTCCTTCGTGCCAGTCCAAATACAGGAAGAGAAGGAGTCCTTCCACTCCACTGGTCTACTTTTGCAATAATGAGTCTCTGACTTCTTTATGTCTTCTAATTTCCACTACTGCTTAGGTTGGTTCATGTATTTTATTCTTAAGGAAAGGTCCTCCAAAATTTCCTTTTGAACTCCCAAATCCCAAGTAGAAGGAGCTCTTTTATCTGACTTCCATCCACAGCTCTCCCCATCACCCACCCTTGAAAACTCAGCATTCTCTTTGACACCACTCTTCTTGTTTATTTCATCAAGTCAATTGCCAGTGACTTTGGAAGGCAGTCCAGAGTAGTCCAAAGAAGCATGATTTTTGGAGTCCTCCGGGCTTGATGGAGGAGAAGGAGACAACAGAGAATGAGATGGTTGGATGGCATCACTGACTCGATGGACAGGAAAGTTTGAGCAAGCTCCCGGAGTTGGTGATGGGCAGGGAAGCCTGGCACGCTGCGGTCCATGGGGTTGCAGAGTTGGACGTGACTGAGCGACTGAACTGAACTAAACCAGGCTTGATTACAGATCCTAGCTCTATCATGCACTAACATGAGATCTTTAACAAGTTACTGCATTGATCTGAGTCTCAGTTTCGTTTTCTGTAAAATCAGACTAATAACACCCACCTATTATCATTGTTAGATTAAATAACAAGGAAAACCCCTTACATGGGCTGCAAACAGTGAAGCTCAGGAACCGGAAGCTCTTATTTGTTACCTATGACAGGTATTTCACATCCATTGTCTCATCTTGTTTTCTCTGACACACCCTGCTGCTGCCGCTGCTGCCGCTCCTGCTGCGGCCTCTGCTGCTGCTGCTGGTCGGTTCAGTCGTGTCCTGGAGTGACAATAATAACCTTGCTGTTTCCCATCATTTCCCTCCCCAGCCCATTATACACCCAGCTGTCAGAAGACTCTTCCTAAAAGCAGCTCCAACCCCTTCACTGCCCAGATTGGAAATCTTTCATGACTCTTCCAGTGTCGACCCAATAAATAAAGTTTAGACTCTCCAGCTTGGCTTTTACATTTTTTTCAGATTTAGCTCCTCTTGCTCCCTCCCAAGAAAGCCTCTGTCTTACTTAAACTGGATGAATCGCTAATTGCCCCCTAACTTTTCATACCTGTCCTTTCACTACACTGTTCTCCCTGCCCCGAATGCACTGTCCTCTTTATTCCTTTCTGTCAAAATTCCGTCCATCCTTCAGAGCTCCATTTTACTTTCACCTCACTCATGGAGGCTTTCTGAATCACCAGTTTTAAATCAACTTTCTGTCTGAATTTCCACAGGATATTTAAGTACCTCACATAATATAGGTCACCTTGTATTTTATGGTAGTACTATTAGTGTAACATCCTCAACCCTTTTAATACAAAGCAGAAATTAAATATATTCAAGTACTGGCTTTGGTATGAACCCTTAAAATAACTGAGAGTTACATAGACTCCTTTCTTCATAACTTAGATATAAAAAACCAATGTTTTGGGTACTAAGACCCAAACACTCTGGCTACAAATGATTAAATAGGGCTTTGTGCTTGAGCCAAAAAAATAAAAAATATAAATATATTTTCTAGGCAGGATCTCCTTCTAAGAATGTTTGAATGTGAGCCACATAGAAAGAGAGTAGTTGGAAGAAACAGGGTTTGAGAGAACCAAGAGATGCCAATAAGCAGGTGTCTTGGAGCAGAAGTTGTGAGGAGATAAGTGTGAAGCTGAGTGGAGAGCAAAGGAGGCAAGAAGTCAGAAGGGGCTGTAGGTGCAGTCTAAGCCCAGCTGAAGACGAAAGAAAAGCTGAGTCACGAGGGAGGAGCCGCTGGGTTACTGCTGGGACCTGAGATGCTGAGATGTCCCGAACAACCCTCCAGATCTCCACTGGGTGGGCTATTTCTGTGCTTTCTCGCAAGCTCAACACCCGTACAGCAAACCCCCATCGCCTCGAGCAAACGAGTAAATACTTGTTCTTAACAGTCCAGAAGCACTTCCCATTGTACACTAGATGCGAAATAGTTCTCGGTGCCTCTGCTTCCTCTGTGCAGACAGATTTGGTTGTCTCCATCTTGCCACAGCACATGAGTGAAATGCACAAATGTTCTGGCTTTTTATACTGTTCGGACAGTAAATGTCTTGTTTTTGAGGCCTGATTTCTTCCGTCCTGACCTTGGCCTCTTATTGCCTGATACTATCTTGTGTCAAGATACAAGATAGTAAAATTCTTGTATTCTGGCTCAGCCCTTTCTCTCCTAATGGCCTTAACTCAATAGGTAACTCAAGACCATTATCTTAAGTTTATAGATGAGGTAGCTGGGGCATGGATGATTGAAGTCTGGCAAGGGTACTGGGCTTTAGAAGCAAGAATATAATTTAGAATTCCTGAGTGTCTTAGCTATTATTCTCCCCAGCCCTTATGTGATTAGACTGAGAGGAATGAACATGAATTGAAGGAGTTTTTTTTTTTTTTTTTCTACCATCTTCAAAAGTGGCTAGTAACCGAAGCAGCAGTTTAACAAAACGATTGACTTCCTTCTGGGATCCCTCTCGAAACCTCCAGAAAATGATAGATTTCAACACTTACCTGAAGCATCAAGCTCCACGGGCATAAGCAAAGATTTAATCTGATAATGCGTGGATCTGAAGCCAGCTGGCTGCCCTGCTTCTTCACCTCTGAATTTCACTTCATCAACAAATTTTCTCTTGCCAAATGCTTCTCTGTGCACTGTCAATAACTTAAGAGCCAAGTTGGCAGAGACAGGTTTGTGCCCAAATAACTGAAAGCCCAGAATGGAGCAAACTGGCAAGAAAGAGAATTCATCCTCAAGATGAGCATAAGAGGTCAATCCATCCATCATCTTGATTCTAGAGAAGAGTAAACTGAGTCTCAAAGGCACTAAATAAGCTCTCATGACCACCCAGGAAGTAGAAGATCAGAGCTTCAAACCCATGTTATTTAACTTCTTATACCACCCTTGTCTACCACTGCAAAATTCTTCCTTTTACATCCTGCTTTGGGGAGAAAGTTGGATGTTGCCTACATTTCAGTTTTTAGCCAGACATTTAAATTCTGAATACTTTAGTCTTGGCTAAAATTAAAAAAAAATAAAATAATTATTCAGAGTTCACATAGACATTGTAATGTGCTGAGCTCAGTAATCTTTTGAATAATCAATTACCATTCAAATCAGACAATAGAGCTGCACAGTACCCTTCAAATAAATGTAACATCACACACCCCAGAAACAATTAAGACTACATAAGAGATCCCTAAGTTGCCTGGAACTTAATACAATTGCCTTTTATTATCTCCTGGGCTCCCTTTTTTCTTTCCTAGGTAATAAAACCACTCTTTCCTGACAGAAATCCATTCTATTGTTACCTTAAGCCTCCTCATGTGGCTAATCAAGTCACTCCCTTCCTCTAGACACAATGACTGGTTCAGGCATAAACTTTGACTTGAGCAAGGCCAATTGGAACTGTTCCTGAAATTTGTTATGTGAGTATATTTATGGATTATTAGAAGGATGGAGCTCTAACCTTTCAGCATCCATAATTTCAGAGCACCAAAGGCCCATTTAAACAGATTATTGTAGATAAGCAGAGCCAAGAGATGGAGAGAAATAGAGAGCCAATAAATTATCCCCATTAAGTCAAATTTTGGCTACAAGCAATCAAAATGATCCTACCAGATACAATACAGGATCCAGCATTTTTGTAAGAATTGGTCGGTGGCTCAAATGTTTCTGAGAGGGAAGAGAGTGATAATAAAAATGTGGGTATTGCAGGTTCATGTAGGGTAGCTGCTGCTGCTGCTGCTAAGTCACTTCAGTCGTGTCCAACTCTGTGCGACCTCATAGACGGCAGGCCATCCGGCTCCACAGTCCCTGGGATTCTGCAGGCAAGAACACTGGAGTGGGCTGCCATGTCCTTCTCTAAAGCAAGGAAGTGAAAAGTGAAAGTGAGGTCACTCAGTCATGTCCGATTCTTCACGACCCCATGGACTGCAGCCTAGCAGGCTCCTCTGTCCATGGGATTTTCCAGGCAAGAGTACTGGAGTGGNGGCTGCCATGTCCTTCTCTAAAGCAAGGAAGTGAAAAGTGAAAGTGAGGTCACTCAGTCATGTCCGATTCTTCACGACCCCATGGACTGCAGCCTAGCAGGCTCCTCTGTCCATGGGATTTTCCAGGCAAGAGTACTGGAGTGGGTTGCCATTGCCCTCTCCAAGTAGGGTAGCATCTAGAGTAAACTCATTAATTTCATGTTGAGTTGTTGTTGTTTTGGTGGGGGGGGTGGAGAAGAATTTAGTAACCAAACAAGAGAAATGTAAGAAGACAGTAAAATATGCAGAGATAGCCATCATTAATATTTTGGTATACATATGAATTAGCAGGATATACCAGGGGGTGTAAAGTTTTTGCTATAAAGGTCCAGTTTGCAAATATTTTAAGCTTTGTGAGCCATATGGCCTCTGTTGCACCGTGCCAATACAGCCACAGACAACACAAAAATGAATGTGGATGACTGTGTTCCAATAATTAATAAAAACAGGTGGTGGGCCAGCTTTGACATGCAAGCCATAGCTTCCTGACCCCTAGAATACAAGATCAAGTGCTCCAACAAGTATACCGACAAAAATAAACTAGAAATGCATTCTTTTTTCAGGAACAGTTTGGGCATAAACCGTTCAAGGCATAAACCGTTCAGGACAACTACAAGGTTCAGAGAACCAGACTCTGTCTATCCTGTTGCTCTGCCACCCGTTGGATGTTGCCCTCATATATATTGTCTGAGATAACTTACTACCAGGTCCATGACCCACCGAGCAGGAAGGGAGATGGAGGGAAAGGAAAAGGGAAAAGGAAAAGTGCACTTCTTCCCTTTAAGGGTGCCAGGGTGAAACTGCACCCATAACTCCCACTCATACCCCACTGGCCAGAACTTGGTCACGTGACCACATCAGACTGCAGTGGAGGCTGGGAAATGTAGGCTGTATTCTGGGCAGCAAGTGGGTAATTAAGAATTAGGGTTTGTTTGTTTGTTCTTATAGAAAAAGAGAATAGATATTAGAGGACAAATAGCTGCCTCTGCCACAGTTTTCTTCCTTTCTCTTTAATGCATACATGCACATTAGGACAGCCTTCTCATCCCTCTGCCCCATCTCACAGCCTGGGAAGAAACTCAGGAAAAAAGAGTGACTGGGACAGGTGGCTTCATTGTGAAATTAGGAAAATAGGGTTTTTTGAATTAATTTATTTATTTTAACTGGAACCTAATTACTTTACAATATTGTAGTGCCTTTCGCCATACAGTGACACAAATCAGCCACTGGTGTACATGCGTCCCCCATCCTGAACCTCCTCCCACCTCCCTCCCCATCCCATTCCTCAAGGTCATCCCAGTGCACCAGCCCTGAGCGCCCTGTCTCATGCATCAGACCTGGACTGGCGATCTGTTTCATATATGGTAATACACATGTTTCAGTACTATTCTCTCAAATCATCCCACCCTCACCTTCTCCCACAGAGTCCAAAAGTCTGTTCTTTATCTCTATGTATCTTTTGCTATCTCAAATATAGGGTCATTGTTACCATCTTTCTAAATTGTATATATATATGTGTGTTAATACACTGTATTGGTGTTTTTCTTTCTGGCTTACTTCACTCTGTATAATAGGCTCCAGTTTCATCTACCTCATTAGAACTGATTCAAATGTATTCTTTTTAATGGCTGAGTAATATTCCATTGGGACTTCCCTGGTGGCTCAGAGGTTAAAGCATCTGCCTCCAATGCGGGAGACCTGGGTTCGATCCCTGGGTCGGGAAGAACCCCTGGAGAAGGAAATGGCAACCCACTCCAGTATTCTTGCTTGGAGAATCCCATGGACTGAGGAGCTTGGTGGGCTGCAGTCCACAGGGTCACAAAGAGTCAGACACGACTGAGTGACTTTACTTATTTACTTACTTAATATTCCATTGTGTATATGTACCACAGTTTTCTTATCCATTCATCTGCCAGTGGACATCTAGGTTTCTTCCATGTCCTGGCTATTGTAAACAGTGCTGCAATGAACATTGGTGTACACGTGTCTCTTTCAATTCTGGTTTCCTTGGTATGTATGCCCAGAAATGGGATTGCTGGGTTGTATGGCAGTTCTATTTCCAGTTTTTTAAGGAATCTCCACACTGTTCTCCATAGTGGCTATACTAGTTTGCATTCCCACCAACAGTGTAAGAGGGTTCCCTTTTCTTCACACCCTCTCCAGCATTTATTGTTGGTGGACTTTTTGATAGCAGCCATTCTGACCAGCATGAGATGGTACCTCATTGTGATTTTGATTTGCATTCCTTTGATAATGAGTGATGTTGAGCACCTTTTCATGTGTTTGTTAGCCATCTGTACGTCTTCTTCGGAGAAATGTCAGTTTAGTTCTTTGGCCCATTTTTTGATTGGGTCATTTATTTTTCTTGTATTGAGCTGCAGGATTTGCTTGTATATTTTGAGATTAATTCTTTGTCAGTGCTTTGTTTGCTATTATTTTCTCACATTCTGAAGGCTGTCTTTTCACCTTGCTTAGTTTCCTTCATTGTACAAAAGCTTTTAAGTTTAATTAGGTCCCATTTGTTTATTTTTTATTTTATTTCCATTACTCTGGGAGGTGGGTAATAGAGGATCCTGCTGTGATTAATGTCAGAGAGTGTTTTGCTTATGTTTTCCTCTAGGAATTTTATAGTTTCTGGTCTTACATTTAGATCTTTAATCCATTTTGAGTTTATTTTTGTGTATGGTGTTAGAAAGTATTCTAGTTTCATTCTTTTACAAGTGGTTGACCAGTTTTCCCACTACCACTTGTTAGAGAGATTGTCTTTTCCCCATTGTATATTCTTGCCTCCTTTGTCAAAGATAAGGTGTTCATAGGTGTGTGGGTTTATTCCTGGGCTTTCTATCTTGTTTCATAGATCTATATTTCTCTTTGTGCCAGTACCATACTGTCTTGATGACTGTGGCTTTGTAGTATAGTCTGAATTCAGGCAGATTGATTCCTCCAGTTTCATTCTTCCTTCTCAAGATTGCTTTGGCTATTTGAGGTTTTTTGTATTTCCATACAAATTGTGAAATTATAGAATAGGTTTTGTGTTATCATTCAGAGTCAGAAGGTGGATGAATGCCCTTTAAGGATAGTAAATTAAAGCTATATTATCAGGAGTGACATGACTGTCTTGTCTAAACTTAAGATTTTTCAACAAGAGACTAGTCTTAGCAATGAAGAATATATATATCTATATATATCTATATATAGATATATATACCTGGAACAAAGTCGAGTGTTGGGAGGATTGGGAAACACTCCCATCCCTTCTACCTTGGGACTCTCAGTTCGAGTCTCTCCACCAGCACCAGAAATAATAGTCTAGATTATGCCTTTGGCTTGCAAGCAGATTTCAAAAGCTGAACAACTGCAAGACATAAAAGAGGATATGGAACTTGGTGAATAATACTGAAAGAAGCACAGAACATCCCAGAAAATGGGATTGGGTAAGCAAGCCAGGACTGAGTTTGAGAGGGAAGAGTTAGAGAGAAAAATAAAGAAAATGAAACAGGAGCATTAGAACAAGACAGAGCATCTGTAAGGTGGCACAATCTGGAGCCCCAGTGTGAGGCATCCTGAGGTCTGGGCAGTGAATACCCCTCACCCAATTTGGAGAGATGGCAATGGAACCAGCCTGGGGTCAAGTGGTAGATTTTTCTACATCCACAGCTCAGGAAAGTTTTAATGTACCTTCGCAATCTCTGAATAAAAGTTTGTTAAAACTTTCTCCTGTGAGACAGGTTTTCATGTGTGAAAAAGGAAGCCAAAGTGGTATCTGAAAGAGAGAAAAAAATAATCCCTTCTCCCTTGTTACCAGCAAGCACCCTCTGTGAGGATTAAAGGGAGATGAGGATTCCACTCATGATCTCAAAACAACTAGCAGGCAAAATGACAGAACTCCACGTGTCCTTCCCCCAGTGCAAGGACAGTGGCATGCCTGTTTTGTATGGAATGTCTCACGTAGTACGTGTGTATGCAAATAGATCATCGCCTGTATGCTCCAATCCCACATCCAGACTTTAAAACCCATAAAAAATTAGTGCTTTGTATATCCATCTTTGCATTCCTGAAGAAGCAAGCACCAGCTTTTCCACATGTGTTGGTTCTTTGAATGACAAAGGTCATCTAATGTGCAATTTCTTTAAAAAAAATCTGTTAAGCACCTATGGAGAGCCAGACACTAGTATCTGAGATAGGAAGATGGAAACCCACAGTCCCTGTTATAAACGCTTTTATCCTAGGAAGCAGATGGACGCTGAAGGGGACATCTGTTGTTTTCTGGCCTCCAGCCCTCGACCCCAACTTCCTCTGAGCAGATCCCTCCGTCTTTTGGGAAATCCCTGATGCTGTGTTTGGGGTGGGCAGTACTCTCTCACACCAGAAAGCCAAAGTTGCTAGACACTCTTCTCCCCTTTTCAGTCCTGGCATAGCCACAGGGTGAGCACAGGAATAGGCCCAGCCAATCAGATACTCTTCTGGGACATGGACTCTCAATAGTGTTGTAAGAACCTTGGGTATGGTTGGAGGTTATAATCGACATGATGCTGGTGGCAGATCCTCTGATTCCTGCCCATTTCCCAGCCCCGGTCTTAGAGTCTTTGAACTTGAGAACCTCAATACCATTCCAATAAGTTTATTTCTTCCCCTTAACATTTCCAGAGTTGGTCTTGTGGCTAAAAACCAAATCCCCTGCTAATGCAGAAATGCTAATCTTTTAAATACAAAGATGAGAAAACTACTCAAACCATCTCAGAAAAAGTGGAGTTTATTGTAGGAACACAGCAAGCAATATGGGAAATGGAGGCACCAAAATGTAAGTCCCGACACCCCTAAGGGAGAGTCTTCATGAAGCCTAACCTTAAAGGATACTTCTGGGTTTAATTAATCACCCCGGTACATGCTCTTAAGAAACTTACAGTCCAATGAAGGAAATATATGATTGTAAACTGATGAGCAAGATATTGTAGTTCATGAAAGAATGAAGAAAGTTTATTTACCAGGGACCCAAGATGATTCTAGGACTCTTGGCCCAAGAGCTGCTATTGACATGACTACTAGCCCCAGAATGTTAGCGTCTTTCAGTCCCACTGCCAAGGGATTCTGGAGTCCCTCTAACACAACTTCTCTCTGCCTTGGAGATTTTGCTTCTTCAGAGTTCCCAATGCCTCATAATTTAAGCTTTTATATCATAGCTTCTCCAGGGTCACAGATTGAATTTCCTGAAGAAAAAACAACAACAACCACCACCACCCTGAGATGGAGATGAGCAGTTGTGGTTGTTAGCTACTAAGTCGTCTCCGACGCTTTGTGACCTTACGGACTGTAGCCTACTAGGCTCCACTGTCCATAAGATCCCCCAGGCACGAATCCTGGAGTGGGTTGCCATTGCCTTCTCCAGGGCATCTTCCTATCCAAGGGGTCGAACCAGCATCTCCCGTGCTGGCAGGCAGGTTCTTTACCACTGAGCCAGCAGGGAAGGCGTGGAGATTAGCAGACCAGGAGTTTATTAGGGGATGTTTCTGGGATGCCCACCTGTGGGAGGGAGAACAAGTGGGTGGAAAGGGTGAAGAGAGAAGTCAAACCGCAGTGCAATCTTGACTCACGTGGCCAGCCTGTCCTAATTTGCTGGGAACTTTCCAAGTTCTAGCCCTGAAAGGTCCATGTCCCTGGAACTCTCTCTATCCCAGGAAAAACAGCATGTTTGGCCACCCCAGTATTGATGAAGGCCTCAGCCAACTATACAAGTCACTCTGAAGCTGAGATGGTACTTCAAATTTTTCCCATGAGGCTGACCCTGCTTGTGTGTCAACCAGTCTTCAGATATTGGCTTCCTTGGGAAGGATGTATGACCTTGGGGTAAGAGCGGGAGGGTGAGGGAGAGAGCCCTTCAATAGAGACAATTCCCAAAGAGAGCAAAGAATTGAGGACTGTCTACTGGCAGCACTCTCAGCAGCAAAGGGGAAAAGCCTTCATTTCCAATGTGATCTGAGCAGCACAAAACAGCATCCACTCCATCAGGTTCTCTGTGCGTCAGGATCTTTCAGCTTGAGTTCCTACTGCTCATTGCTAGAGTCTCACTCTCAAACCCTGGCAGAATCTAATCTGAAACGGTCCACATCACAGGTCACTATGGGTCTATGTATGGATGTGAGATTTGGGTCATAAAGAAAGCTGAGTGCTGAAAACTGATGCTTTTGAAATGTGGTGTTGGAAAAGACTCTTGAGGGTCTTAGACTGCAAGGAGATCAAACCAGTCCATCCTAAAGGAAATCAATCCTGAATATTTGTTGGAAGGACTGATGCTGAAGCTCCAGTACTATGGCCACCTGATACAAAGAACTGACTCATTAGAAAAGACCTTGATACTGGGAAAGATTGAAGGCAGGAGGAGAAGGGAACAACAGAGGATGAGATGGTTGGATGGCATCACNAATCCTGAATATTTGTTGGAAGGACTGATGCTGAAGCTCCAGTACTATGGCCACCTGATACAAAGAACTGACTCATTAGAAAAGACCTTGATACTGGGAAAGATTGAAGGCAGGAGGAGAAGGGAACAACAGAGGATGAGATGGTTGGATGGCATCACCGACTCAGTGGACATGAGTCTGAGCAAACTCCTGGAGTTGGTGATAGACAGGGAAGCCTGGTGTACTGCAGTCCTTGGGGATGTGAAGAGTCAGACGTGACTGAGCGACTGAACTGCCCTGAACTGAACAGGTCACTAACCACCTGGAGATGGGCTCCCCTTGTCCACTTTGTTATAGTTGGAAGCAGGATCATAGGTAGAAACACATCCTTGTAGACTCACCCCTTTGAAAGGGTCTGTGGGCAGGGCTGGAGGAAAGCCTGCTGATGGGTATCCCAATGAGATGACCGTACTCCAGCAGACAATTTTAATATGCTGTGGTGGGTGGAGCATGTAGGTATATAAGATGGAATATATAAGCACCGGTTGTTCACTGCTTAAACACCTAGATCTCCTAGCACAGCCCAGAAACATTCCTCACAGTTGAATTAGGACTTGAAGGATGAGCAAGAAGCAGGGTTTTGCCCAGCAGAATCCTGGGTAGGTAGAGGAAGACATTCTAAGCAGAGAGAATCATGTGTACACAGAGGTGTGAACCATATGTACACAGAGGTGTGAGAGAAATCTGAGTGGCCCTAAAGGGGTTGCCTTCAGTCATCCCTGTACTTACTGCCTCTTAACCAGGTGCCTAGGAGGCATTTTTGGCAGCTGCTTAAAGGGAAACATACCACTCGCTGAATCATCTGGGGCACTCCCTGTTCCCACCTTTCGTGAGCTGGTGCCAGTGGATTCCTGGGCCAAGGCATGCCCCACCCTGATCCTGTTTGGCTTGTGTGCTCTGCCAGGATCCCTGCAAGAGGTGGCATGGCCTGGGGCCACTGCTGCCCTTCGGACAAGAGCAGGAGCCAGGTCAGAGCAAACACTGCTCTGTCCTCATATGGTTAGGCTCCCACTGATGGCAGCTGGGCCTTGGGAAGGGGAGCACCAGGTGGGTTTAGTGACCGGTTTGCCTCTGGAAAGCAGGTCTACTGCTCCTGTTACAGCACTAAGAATGGCAGGACTCCCAGGAGAGGTGTGAAGGCACCGTCTATGGCTTCCAGAAGCACTAAAGCTTGCTGACTTCTAAACACCACATAAGGACAATGAAGAAGACACTTACAACAATGAAAAAGATATCACCATCAGCAAGTTTGCAAGAAAATAATAATAGCTAACATATACTGAGCACTTATTAAGTGCCAAACAATAGATTATAGAAATGAATCCATACTGCCCCCACAAAAACCCTGTAGTGAAATTTGCTTGGTCGTATCCAACTCTTTACAATTCCATAGACTTTACAGTCCATGGAATTCTCCAGGCCAGAATACTGGAGTGGGTAGCTTTTCCCTTCTCCAGGGGATCTTCCCAACCCAGGAACTGAACCTAGGTCTCCTNAATCCATACTGCCCCCACAAAAACCCTGTAGTGAAATTTGCTTGGTCGTATCCAACTCTTTACAATTCCATAGACTTTACAGTCCATGGAATTCTCCAGGCCAGAATACTGGAGTGGGTAGCTTTTCCCTTCTCCAGGGGATCTTCCCAACCCAGGAACTGAACCTAGGTCTCCTACATTGCAGGTGGATCCTTTACCAACAGAGCTACAAGGGAAGCCCTATATGCTATTATTGTTCCTATTTATCATGAAGAAATAGAGGCACAGAAGAGGTTAAGTAGCTCTGCCTGAAAGTACACATCTTGTAATTGAAGTTTGGCAACCCACTCCAGTATTCTTCCCTGGAAAATCCCATGGACAGAGGAGCCTGGTGGACCAGAGTCCACGGGGTCACAAACAGCTGGACACAACAAGTGTGAGCATACCCTTCCATCTCAGTCATTCTATTAGCCAGTGTTCTGCTGACTCAGCTGCCCTATTACAGGCATCCCTGGTGGCTCAGCTGGTAAAGAATCTGCCTGCAATTCAGGAGACTGGGGTTCAATTCCTGGGTTGGGAAAATCCCTTGGAGAGGGGTTAGGCTACCCACTCCAGAGTTCTGGCTTGGAGAGTCGCAGAGTCAGACATGACTGAGCAACTTTCATTTTCACTTTTCACTTTATAGAGTGATGTCTGAAAATGCTCTATGATTTATTCACACAAAATTCTTTCATGTACATGTCTCAATTCATCTTCATATTAGTCCAATGAGGAAGTCATTGCATTTTTCAGACAAAGAAATGGAAGCTCAGAGAAAATTAAGTGAATGAATAACCAACGAGTGACTGTATTGGGACCTCAGATAAGTATCTTCTTTCCGAGTTTACCCTGTCATGAGTCATTTCAAAGGGACCTAAGAATATTTGTGTCCAAATACAAATAATGATCAAAATAGTCAATCCTAAAGGAAATCAACCCTGAATACTCATTGGAAGGACTGGTGCTGAAGCTGAAGCTCCACTACTTTGGCCACCTGATGGAAGAGTTGACTTCACTGGAAAAGACCCTGATGCTGGGAAAGATTGAGGGCAGGAGGAGAAGGGGATAACAGAGGATGAGATGGTTAGATGGCATCACNGAAGCTGAAGCTCCACTACTTTGGCCACCTGATGGAAGAGTTGACTTCACTGGAAAAGACCCTGATGCTGGGAAAGATTGAGGGCAGGAGGAGAAGGGGATAACAGAGGATGAGATGGTTAGATGGCATCACTGACTCAATGGACACGAGTCTGAGCAAGCTCCGGGAGATAGTGAAGGACAGGGAAACCCGGCGTGCTGCAGTCCGTAGGGTCGCAAAGAGTCGGACAGGACTGAAGGGACATCGCGCATGCATGCAAAATGTAAATAAAGATAAGTGCAGAGATCTGAGCTGGGAGCCAAGGGTCCTTGGTTCTAGTTGCTCCATCATGAGTGTGGTGACCTCAACTAACTAACTTGTCCTTTGGGATTCAATTCTTCTCTTCAGAGAAACCAACAGGTTGGGTTTTAAGAACCCAAGTGTCCTGCCAATTATTAGAGACATGCTGATGGCAGTGTAAGACTAGGAATAATCACATCATTAGAGCTGCCAAGAGGCGTTGATGGGAAACCAGCGTCTGTGTACTGGCAACCTACCCTTTCACTCACAGCTGGCCCTGCCTGGCCCCAACATGGTCTGACTGATATGCAATGTTTCTATGTGGCCATCGTGTGAATCTTTTTTATTTTACAGTGGAAGCAGAATTATTTTGAAAGAATCAAAGCAAATCTACAGGTTTAAAAGAAGCAAAGTAAATGAACGCTTCCACATTTTTGAACTGATAAGTTAGGCCCCACATATCTAGCGTCAATAGATGAAACACAGGCGTTGTGTGCCTGCTGCCTGCTCCTCTGAGGGAGTGGTTACGTCTTCTCACTATGAGTAATTGGAGGCAACGCCTCCCTCTGGTCTCCTCCTACCTGGACTACATCCTTTTCCACCTAGATTTGGCATCTTCTGCTGGTGGGGACATCTCTGGATATTCGAGAAGGGTGCTGGCTGAAGCTGTTCCTCAAGTTTTCCCTGCCTTGATTCAATCCTAATTTTTCAAGCTTAAGATACGGCTGCTGTTCCCTTTCTTTGTTTCACCATTTTTATCTGTGTATTTTCACGTTCAAGTATCTCACAATACTCCCAGTGGTAGACTAGTCTTTCTTAAACTTGGATGTACTATTCATTGTATCAGAAGAAAAAATTCTTGTGGCTTTCCCACCACCACCACTCTGTTAAAATTGTCTTAAATTATTTTTCTTTTGTATTACCTGGACATGTGCAAATATAAAAATGGGTTTAAAAAATCCCTAGGCTTATAGCTTCCATAAAATATATAAGAACAAAGCAATCTTATAAATGGTTATAAATGAAGTACAAACAGCACTAGAAAATCTTAACTAACGGTATTAATTTACTGTGGCAGACAATGCTGTTTTAAAGTGTTGAAATGGATTTTCTGAACAAAATGTGACTGTGGTGAGTGCTGCATGGAGCTCTTTAGAGTTCGGCAAGCCTACACCATCGTGTGCCACGTGAGAGCGCATTCTTGCCATCCTTCTCTGCCATCCAAACTAACGACAGGTCTTTAGTTTTTCAACATGCCAAGTGGTCTCTCCTTATCACAAGTGCATCATTTCTATATTTTAAAATAAAGTTGTATATTTTAAGGGGTACAACATAGTGACTTGATATACAGACACACAGAGAAATGATTCCTACAGTTGAGCTACTTTCTGTGTCTTCTCACATAGTGACCTTTGTGTGTGTGTGTGTGATCTTAAATCTACTCTTGGCAAATTTCCAGAATCCAATACAGTGTTCTTAGCAATAGTCATTATGCTGTATATGAGACCTCCAAGCTTATTCATCTTACATGACTCTAATCTTGTATCTTTAGCCAGCATGTCCCGATTTCTCCCACCTCTCCACACATGGTAATCACTGCTCTCCTGTTCGTTTCTATGTATTCAACCTTTTGAGAGCCTACATATAAGTGAGATCATGCCATTTTTTTCTTTCTGTGTATGGCCTATTTGGCTTGGCATAATGTCTTCCAGGTTCATCCGTGTTGTTGCAAATGCCAGGATCTCCTTTTTTAAGGCTGAATAACTTTCCATTCTGTATACTTACACCATAATTTCTTTATTAATTCATCCATCGATGGACACTTAATTTGTTTCCATATCTTGTTTGTTGTGAATAATGCTGCAATGAATATGGGAGCACAGACATCTTTTTGAGGTATGATTTTACTTCCTTTAGGTATATTCTCAGAAGAGAAATTGTTGAATAATATGATAGTTGCATTCTTTTTTTTTTTTTTTTTTAATTTGAGAAAACTTTATCCTATTTGCCACAAGGGCAAAACCAATGTATACTCCCATCAACAATAAGCGAGTGCTCCCTTTTCTCCACATGCTCACCAATATATTCTCTCTCTCTCTTTGATAATAGAAATCCTAAAAAGTGAGATTCATTGAAAGGACTGATGCTGAAGCAGGAGCTCCAATACTTTGGCCAACTGATACAAAAAGCAAACTTATTAGAAAGACCCTGATGCCGGGAAAGATTGAAGGCAGGAGGAGAAGGGGCGACAGAGGATGAGATGGTTGGATGGCATCACCGACTCAANCTGAAGCAGGAGCTCCAATACTTTGGCCAACTGATACAAAAAGCAAACTTATTAGAAAGACCCTGATGCCGGGAAAGATTGAAGGCAGGAGGAGAAGGGGCGACAGAGGATGAGATGGTTGGATGGCATCACCGACTCAATGGACATGAGTTTGAGCAAACTCCCGGAGTTGGTGATGGACAGGGAAGCCTGGCGTGCTGCAGTCCATGGGGTCTCAAAAAGTCAAACACGAGTGAGTGAGTGAACAACAGGTGAGATGATACCTCACTGTAGTTTTAATTTGCGTTTTTCTAAGATTAGTGATATTGAGCATCTTTTCATATAACTGTTGGTCATTTGTATGTCTTTTTTTGGAAAAATGTCAATTCAAGCCATTTGTCCAATTTTTAATCAGGATATTTTGTTGTTTTTTTGTTTTGTGTCTGTTCTTATTTTTGCTATTGAGCTGTATGAGTTCCTTATATATTTTGAGTAGTCACTCATTTTCAGATATACAGTCTTCAAATATTTTCTCCCTATCTGTAGATTGCCCATTCATTTTGTTAACTGCTTCCTTTACTGGGCAGAAGCCTTTTAGTTTGGCGTAGTCTCATTTATTTATTTTTTGCTCTTGTTATCTGAGCCCTTGGTGTCATATCCAAAAAAGTGTTGTGAAGGCCAGTGTCAAGGAGCTTTCACCCCGTGTTTCTCCCTGTGAGTTTTACAGTTCCAGGTCTAGTCTCTAATCCATTTTAAGTTGAGACTGTGCCTGATATGACAGATATCTGATTTCATTCTCTTGCATGTGGATATCTAGTTACCTCAACACCATTTATTAAATTATAGTCTATCTAAAACTACCCTTTCCCTATTATGTATTCTTGGCAAACCTGTCAAAAATTCTACATCATTTACATATTAAAGTTCTCTCTATTCTTTTCTCTTTAGCCTGCTATTGCTACTGCTGCTGCTGCTGCTAAGTCACTTCAGTCGCGTCCGACTCTGTGTGACCCCATAGACAGCAGCCCACCNTAAAACTACCCTTTCCCTATTATGTATTCTTGGCAAACCTGTCAAAAATTCTACATCATTTACATATTAAAGTTCTCTCTATTCTTTTCTCTTTAGCCTGCTATTGCTACTGCTGCTGCTGCTGCTAAGTCACTTCAGTCGCGTCCGACTCTGTGTGACCCCATAGACAGCAGCCCACCAAGCTCCACTGTCCCTGAGATTCTCCAGGCAAGAACACTGGAGTGGGTGCTATTGCTACTACACACGGCTATTTAGATTAGTGTCATTGTGGTAAAAACACAACTACAGGACTTCCTTGGTGGCGCAGTGGATATGAATCTGCCTGCCAATGCAGGGAACATGGGTTCAACCCCTGGTCCAGGAAGAGTCCACATGCGCAGAGCAATTAAGCCCTTGTGCCACAACTACTGAGCTCAAGGGCCTCAACTAATGAAGCCCGCGCTCTAGGGCCTGTGCTCTGCAACAGAAGAAGCCACGGCAATGAGAAGCTGGCACGCGACAATGAAGAGTAACCCTCGCCCCCCACAACTAGAGAAAGTCCTCCCCAAAGCAACAAAGACCCAGTGCAGTCAAAAACAAATAAATAAATTTAAAAAGAAAATATACTATAAAACACAACTAGAGGCAGTGGAAACTGGGGCACTGCTAGGTTACTACATTACAGAAAGTCTGCAATGCTTTTCAAAATAAATCACAGCTTAATAGTGGGTCATGAAATCAGTATACTGGGTGCAGCAAGCACTTTTTAAAATATGATATAGACAAGACCATAATGAGATATCACTTCAGACTTGTCAGAATGGCTATTATCAAAAACACAACAAAGATGACGTGTTAGTGAGGACGTGGAAAAAAGATGTTCACTATTGGTGGGAATGTAAATCAGTACAGCCACAGTTAGGAATTTCCTTTTAAAATTAACAATAGAACTACAATACAGTCCTGCAATTCCACTTTCAGGTATTTCTCCAAAGAAAATGAAAACACTAACTCAAAAAAGATATTTGGACCTCAATGCTCACCGAAGCATTACTTACAATAGTCAATATATAGAAGCAACCTAAGTACCCATTAGTAGATGAATGGATAAAGAGGATGCATTTTATATGAATATTACTCATCCATCAATGACAAAATGAATGCCCCTACAAGGTATTACACTAAGTGAAATGTCAGACAGAGAAAGACAAATACTGTGTTATTTCACTGATTTGTGAAATCTGAAAACAAAACAAATGAACAAACACAGCCAAACAGACACAGAGCTCCAGGTAGAGAGAGCCAACAGGTGGCTGCCCCAGGGGACAAGGATGAGGGGAGGAGAGCCATAGGTGAGCAAGATTAAGAGGGATAGACTCCCAGTTACAAAATAAATGAGTCACGAATATCAACTGTACAGTATGAGGAATATAGTGAAGAATTATGCAATATCTTTGTGTGGTGACAGATGGCAACTAGATTTATCATGGTGATCATTTTGAAATGTATAGGAATATTGATTCCCTATGTTGTATAACATGAACATAGTGTTGTAGGTCAATTATACTTCAAAAACAAACACAAAGAAAAAGAGGTCAGATTTGTGGTTACTAGAGGCAGGAGGCTCTCAAGGGTATGAAGGCTGTCAAAAGATACACACTCCTAGTTATAAAATAAATACTGGGAATATAAAGTACAATACAATAAGTATAATTAATACTGCTATACATTATATATTAAAGAAAGTAAATCCTCTCATGTGTGAGCTTTCATCACAAGGAAAAAAAAATTCCCACTTCTTTAATTTGAGGTCTGTATGAGAGATGGATATTCACTAAACTTATTGTGGCAATCATATCACGATGCATGTAAACCAAGTCATCGCGCTGTATGCCTTAAACTTATACAGTGCTGTATGTCAATTACATGTCAATAAAACTGGAAGAAAGATAACTAAAATTAGATTCAAAACTGTTTCTTAAATGATAGAAAAGAAAAAACATCAAAGTATATCACATTATGTCAGAATAAGTATCGTATAAAGAAAATTATTTCAAGCACACAGATACACAGCACAGGAGTGACCAATCCAAAGAGATACTGCATCTCTGCAGCAAGGCCCTGCAGGCACTGTCGTTGCCCAATAAGGGCTCCCTATGATATCAGGTCTTAATCCCTGGAATCTGTAAATGTTACTTTATAAGGAAAAGGGGCTTTTGCAAAAGTGATTGAGTTAAGGACCTTGAGATGGATAGATTATCTGGGATTATCTGTGTGGGCCACACTTGCACAGTCATAAAATCATGTGTTCTTAAAAGAGAAAGGCAGGGGGAGATCTGATCCAGATAGAAGCACAGCCCTGTTAACATCTTGGTTTTGACCCAGGGACTCTGATTTCAGACTTCTGGCATCAAGGACTGCAGGGGAATAAAGCTCTGCTATTTTAACCCATCCAGTGCGTAGTCGTTTGTTACAGCAGTGACAGGAAGCTATTACACGCTCCCGGTTCGCTTCACCTCTGCTGGTTGAGCAGGACCGCAGAGGAGGCACCAAGACTATCAGGGAGGAGGGGGTGGTGACACTCTAGAGGCTCAGAGCTATCCACCCGTTGGCTTGGAGTCTTTTCATGTTTTCACAGCTGGTGTGGCTGCCCTGGTCTGGATGGGCTGCCTGTCAGCTCTGCTTATGTGATCGTGAATATCAGTGTATGGAAACCAGGTCACCAGTAAAATGGATTCCTTCTGTGGGTGGATGCCAAAAATAAAATAAAATAAAATGATCAGAAGTCACTAATCCAGATTACCCAGAATATGCTTATACTGACATTTTTCTTTTCGGATCATGATCAAAATAAAAATGTGAAATTTTAGATACCCTCATAGAGAACCTGCAGATGCTTAAGATTCATCTGTAGGTGTTCAAGGACCCTCGGATGCCAGTTTGGGAAACTCGGTGAAACTTCCCTGTAGCATCAGGCTAGTGTTTCTCTTTTCACATCTCTTGTACCTTCAGCCTAATTTGTGTGGGCTCCTCCACCCACAGGCTGTACCCACCTGCTCAGCCTCCTTAAGCTGCCCCTGGCACCTGCTTGCTAATGTGGCCCTTTTCCCCTCTCACCTGCTCACAAGGGCAGGTTTGAGGTCTGGGGGACCTGACCTTGGCTGTGCAGACTGGGAACCACTCTGACCTTCCACCTCCACCTGTTCTCTCCCTGGCTTAGCCTCAGGCCATCAGAGTCTTTTTGTTCCAGGGAGTCCCACAGTCTTTGCTCTCTATAGTCTCTGAGCACTTATTTTAGCCCCATGGTCTTAGAAGCAAAGATTTTGAGTAAAATGGTGCTTCAAAAGCAAAGCAAAACAATAACACTGCCTCTGAGGTCTAACAAACTTCTTTCTCAGGGGCCTGGTTTCTGCTTCTCCTTGCCTCTCAAACTGCTATGACCCATGCCTGGCTCTGACACAAAACTGGGGTCTTCACTGATCTTGGTAAGTGATGGGGTCCTTACCTAACAACCAAAAAACTATGCTGGCCCCAAACACCTCTATCTCAAATGAACAGCCTGTTTCTGTATTCCTGAGTCCTCTCTGCTGTCCTGCCCCATCGTAGGTTTTTTTTTAAGCTATTATTTTTATTATTGTGTGTGCATGTTAGTTGCTCAGTTGTGTGCGACCCCATGGACCGCATCCCACCAGGCTCCTCTGTCCATGGAGATCCTTCAGGCAAGACTACTGGAGCAGGCTGCCATGCCCTTCTCCAGGGGATCTTCCAGACCCAGGGATCAAACCCAGGTGTCCTGCACTGCAGGCAGATTCTTACATCATCTGAGCCACCAGAGAAGCCCAGTAACTATTATTTCTGCTATTGGTAGTTCTGCCTTCTTTTGTAGCAGCAAAGTCTGAAGCAACGAGAGTCCCAATCCCTGTGGCACCCACTCCTCTCACCTCTTTCCCACCCCAAGACATTTCGGACTCCAGTTCCACCTTAGGGACAGCAAAGGTCCTGCCCTGAGGCAAGACCACCCTCGGCATGACCCAGGTGTCCCTCTTTTTTGCCAAACCACTTCCTTATGCACGCATCAACCAACCCTATGAATCACAAATGTTCATAGAGCTTGCACTGACCTTGACACACTATTTTGAAGTCCATCTGGCCATCTGACCCTCACCACAAACTTGGATATTGGTTGTGTTTCCATCACTTCATTTTACAGATAAAAAACTGGGACTTGCAGTCCAAGAGACCTATTAGTCTCTGCTATTCATCTAATAGGTGGCATAGCTGGTTCCAGACCACACCCTCCACACCTTTGGCTCTAGATCCTCTCCCCTGTACCTCTTTGCTTTATCCTCTGTGCATAGTAAAGCTACAATGAGGGAGAGGGAAGAGAGGCATTCTTTACTCTCTCCCTCCAGGGGCTGCCAGCCTTGAATTACATAGTAACTTTCCTACCCTGAAGCTGAATGAGTTTATACATTGGTCTTACCCTTATGAGTAGTAGCACTGATGAAAACTTTCCTGCTGTAGATAAGATGCCTAGGGAAGGCCTTTCCCTCATCCTGAAACCTGACAAGGTGGCTGAAATCAGAACTTCACTATCAAAGTCCATTCCTTTTGAGTCTCAAAGTCATGGGGTAGCAGAACTTTGGGGTCAGGTATCTCAGGATTCCAAACCCATTTCCACTCCTTAGCTGTGTGGCCTTGGGCAAGTCTATCCTTTCTGAAGTTCTTAACTGTGTAGTGGACAGGACCCGCTACACAATTCGTGAAGCCCAATGCAAAATGAAAAGTCAGGGCCTCCTCATTCAAAAATTTAAGAATTTCAAAGACAGCAATAGCAAGAGCATTAAACCAAAGATGGGACCCTTCTAAGCCTGGGAGGTTCCACCCATGAAGCCAGTCCTGAGAGCAAAGGATTGTTTTTCGGGGAAAGGTGTTAGGAGAATTGAGTACTTAATGAGATGTCCCATTCCCTTCCCATCAGTCTATGGTTCTCCAGACAGAAGACGCATCTGCTGTGAGTGACTGTGCTCAATCAGCCAGTCGTGTCCAGCTCTTTGTGACCCTATGGGCTGTAGCCCGTCAGGCTCCTCTGTCCCTGGGGCCCTCTGCAAATGCAGGTTCCCAGTGCTCTCCTATTCCATTCTAATTCCTATTCCATGTCTAATTCTAAACACACACAGATATGTGTGCTTTAAAAAGAATCTCCAGAGATTCTGATGAAAATGGCAATCGCTTCTTTGAAGAACTCAGACGTTAACTGCTTTCACCAACAGTTAACTCCCTGAAAAAGATGGTTTTATAAACTCCAGTACATAGTTGACCCAGTAGCCCTGGTCCCCTATGTATGCCCTGGAAAAAAAGAAAGAGCTGGTCTATGAACTGAAAGAGCCAGCCACCAGGAGATGTAACCTTTGGGATCCCTGGTCTGCTTTGGAATGAAGCATCCTCAGTTGAACAAAGCTCCCTTTGAGGAATGGCAGCCCAAGCAAGGGTGGTGGCCGGCCTTAGGATGGCCTTTGTCCACTTCCTTCCTCTGTGCATTTCCACCTTAGGATGGCCTTTGTCCACTTCCTTCCTCTGCGCATTTCCACCTCGGGATGGCCTTTGTCCACTTCCTTCCTCTGTGCATTTCCACCTGAGATCCTCAAGTGCTCCTCCTGCTTCTTGGATGCTGCCTCCGGGGGGGCCTGAGGGTGCTGTGGGGCAACTGCCTTCCCCTCAGTGCCCGCAATGTGCCCCACAGGCAGACCTGTCTAAGCCCTTCTCAATTCCCAAGGAAAATAGGGCTTCTTCCCTAAAGTGGAATATGAAAGCATCTTAGACTTTAGAAATCCCGATAGCCTCCTTGTGGCAAGCAACTTGTATCCATCACTTCAGTTAAGCCTCACTACAATGCTCTGAGGGAGGTCTGTGACCCCATTTTACAGATGAGGAAGCTGAGGATAAATCGTAGGCTTCCTTCATAGGAATTAGTGGACCTGGGATTTAAATGCAACAATGCTGCCAGACAGGTAATGCATATATTAGCAATTCTTATTTTATAGCTAAGGAAACTAAGGCCCAAATGGGTTAGGCAGTTCTCTAAACATAAATGCTACCAGCAGAAGAGCTGAAATTTGAACCCAAATGAACTGACCCCTATCCCCAGGCTCTTCCCAGTTCACTTTCTCTGTGCTTCTCTGGATTTTCCTCCTTCCATCCTTGTCTTACTCTGTCCAGACTGTTAGAATACCATAGACTGGGTGGGTTACAAGCAATAGAAGGTTATTTCCTATAGTTCTGGAGGCTGAGAAGTCCAATATCGAGAAGTTGAGTGAAAGTGATAGTGTTAGTCACTCAGTCATGTCCGGTTTTTTGTGACCCCCATGNTTCCTCCTTCCATCCTTGTCTTACTCTGTCCAGACTGTTAGAATACCATAGACTGGGTGGGTTACAAGCAATAGAAGGTTATTTCCTATAGTTCTGGAGGCTGAGAAGTCCAATATCGAGAAGTTGAGTGAAAGTGATAGTGTTAGTCACTCAGTCATGTCCGGTTTTTTGTGACCCCCATGGACTGTAGCCTGCCAGGCTCTTCTGTCCATGGGATTCTCTAGGCAAGAATACTGGAGTGGGTTGCCATTCCCTTCTCCAGGGGATCTTCCTGATTCAGGGACTAAACCCAAGTCTCCCACATTGCAGGCAGATTCTTTACCATCTAAGCCACCAGGGAAATTATAGCATCTAGTCAAGGCCTGCTTCCTGGATCATAGACAGAGCCTTCCCCATGTCTTCACATGGCAGAAAGGGCAAGGGTGCTCTCCAGGGTCCCTTTTATAAAGGTCCTAATCCCATTCGTGAAGGCCACCCTCATGCCCTCACCACTGCTCAAAATCCTCATCTTCAGACCATCACACTGGGGATTATGTTTCAAAGCATGAATTTCGGGAGTAGGACAATTGAATTTATAGCAGTCTCCTTTGGCAGAAACCTAAGAGGCCCTGCTGGGTATGTAAGAAGGAAATGAATTCAGCTGGAAGGAGAGAGTCCCAGCCTAGCAAGGCCTCATGGAATCCTGACATTAGTGACCCAAAAACAAAGGTTGCATCAGCCTGTTGGAGAAGCATCTCAGGTGAGCAATGGGACCTAAGGAAATTGATCCCAGAGATGGTGTGTATCTCACATTCAGGGCCATACTTGGCAGCTCTGCTTGGGGAGGAAGGTCAGATGTAGCTCCAGCTTCACAGTCCAAGAAGCTGAAAGGACCCCTTCTTTCCCTAGGCACCATGACCAGGCTTCCTGCTCCTCTTCTCACCTCTACTCCTGAGGACCAACCACATCCAGTGCCTCCCAGGCTGTCCCACCAGTCACTCCTTGTTGGCTCCCACCCCCCAGCCTCCACACCTGTGCCACAGTAGGAGCGTGGAAGGCAGTCCCCTTCAAGTGACCTGGAAGCAAGGAGTTGCAGGGGAAGCTATGAACCCAGGTGGTGGCTGACATTTCAGGAAAACAGCCTGCTGTTGGAACCCTGGGGCATGCCTCCATCCTGAATTGTCACTGGCAGCATCCTGCAGTACTAAGGCAAGTCTAAAACTTAGATGACTTAGATGGAAAAAAAAAAAATCATTCATAACAGGTACTTAGAAACATCATGGGTTTCTCAAGTGTGCTAGTGGTAAAGAACCTACCTGGCAATACAGAGGACTCGAGAGATGCAAGTTCAATCCCTGGATTGGGACGATCCCTTGGAGGAGGGCATGGCAACCCACTCCAGTATTCTTGCCTGGAGAATCCCCATGGATAGAGGAACCTGGTGGACTACTGTTCTTGGGGTCACAAAGAGTCAGGCATGACTGAAGTGACCTAACATGCATGTACAGAAACACCATAATCATCACTTTCATCATTATTCAGTTCAGTTCAGTCGCTCAGTCATGAACAACTCTTGCGACCCCATGGGCTGTAGCATACCAGGCTTCTCTGTTCATCACCAACTCCCGGAGCTTGTTCAAACTCATGTCCATCAAGTCAATGATGCCATCCAACCATCTCATCCTCTGTCATCCCCTTCTCCTCCTGTCTTCAGTCTTTCCCAGCATCAGGGTCTTTTCCAGTGAGTCAGTTCTTCGTATCAGGTGGCCAAAGTATTGGAGCTTCAGCTTCAGCATAAGTCCTTCCAATGAACATTCAGGGCTGATTTCCTTTTGGATTGACTTTTTGGATCTCCTTGAAGTCCAAGGGAGTCTTTTCAACACCACAGTTCAAAAGCATCAATTCTTTTGCACTCAGCTTTCTTTATAGTCCAACTCTCACATCCATACATGACTACTGGAAAAACCATGGCTTTGACTAGATGGACCTTTGTTGGCAAAGTAATGTCTCTGCTTTTTAATATGCTGTCTAGGTTGGTCATAGCTTTTCTTCCAAGGAGCAAGTGTCTTTTAAATTCATGGCTGCACTCACCATCTGCAGTGATTTTGGAGCCCAAAATAATAAAGTCTGTCACTGTTTCCATTGTTTCCCATCTATTTGCCATGAAGTTGTTGTAGGAAGGGGGACTCCTTCCAGGGCCCGAAACTGGGCTCTTTGCTAACACTCAGAAATGAATTGTCCGAGGAGACACATGTGCTAACAAAGCAAGAGATTTTATTGGGAAAGGGCACCCAGGTGGAGAGCAGTAAGGTAAGGGAATCCAGGAGAACAGCTCTGCCACAGTGGCTCACAGTCTCGGGTTTTATGGTGATAGGATTAGTTTCTGGGTGGTCTTTGGCCAATCATTCTAATTCAGAGTCTTTCCTGGTGGCGCACCCATTGCTCAGCCAAGATGGATGCTAATGAGAGCGATTCTGGGAAGTGGACCGGACCCGCAGTGTCTCCTTTTGACCTTTCCCAAACTCTTCCAGTTGGTGGTGGCTTATTAGTTCCGTATTCCTTACCAGGATCTCCTCTCATAAAACAGCTCATGCAAATGTTACTAAAGGGCCTGGCCAGGGTGGGCGGTTTCAGTCAGTGTGCTCCCTCTTACAATTCCCCCCTGAGAGACTTTATACTCAAGATACCTTTTGGGAATTGGGGCGGAGGTCTCTCTTTTTTTTTTNTAAAGGGCGGTGGGGAAGAGCCAGCATAAGGGGAGGAGACTAGCCTAGGGGGCGGGGTCTGGGGAGGGGCTGGTATGTGGGGTCTTCTGGGCGTTCGGGCCCCTTCACCATCACCTCCACCCCACCCCCCAGGACCGCGTCAGGGGTGAAGTCTCCCCAGCCATGACCTCCACCGGTCAGGATTCCACCACACCCAAGGAGCGAAGGAGTAGGCACAATCCCCACTCCCCCACCCACGACTCCAGCATCACCTCGGTGAGGGCCCCCAACCTGCCTTGATGAGGGGGAGGGGGAGCAGCGGGCTGTGCATTGGACTCTGACCCTTCTCTCTGTTTGGCAGAAGCGAGGTGTTAAAAAGGGTGCCATACTCCGCTCCAGCCCCAGTCTAGCGGAGGTAAAGAAGAAAGGCAGAATGAAGAAGCTTAGCCAAACAGCCGAGCAAGACCTAATCATGGGGCTGCAAGGGCTGGTGAGTGGCTCCTGGGACAATCAAAACCCTAAGGTTCTCCATCCTGGACAGTGTGGGATATTCCCTCTGATTCAGGCCCTCAATGCATCAATCTCTCCCATTTTTTTCCTCACAGAATCTGAACCTGGAGGCCAGGACACTCTCTGGCACTGGCTTGGTGTTCGATGAACAGCTAAATGAATTCCACTGCCTCTGGGATGACAGGTGAGGCTGGCTCCTCCAGGCCATACCCAAACCATACAAATATATGCACTTAGAGCCCATTAGCAAGAATGAACCCTTTCTTACTCTAGCCTAGAAACTGGAAGCAAATGATTTAGGGAGATGGGGATTAGGCTCGAATGGGTTCTTTTCATTTAGCCAACGAACATTTATTGAGTGCCTACTGTGTGCCAGACATGATACAAATGTGTCAGACAAGACAGACAGGGAGCTGACAGGTAAGTAGGAGAACAGGTCGCTAAATAGCCATTAGCAATGTGAGGTATTTAATGAAGGAGGACCTAAGACCAGGGCTTTCAAGAGTGTTTACTAGAGGACCTTAGACTAGTAACCAGGGTTCTCAGGAGGCTTCCTTGAAGAAGGGACCTTTGTGATGAAATGGAAGAATTACACTTCCCATTCAGTCACATGTTGCAATCCATCAGCTAATTGTTTTGGCTCTGTTTGAAATGTATTCAGAATCTGACCTCTCCTTGCCATCTCCACTGCCACCACCATTATGACTCACCTAGACTTGCAGAGGCCTCCTTGCTTCCACCCTCACCCCTACTGCCTATTCTCCATACAACAGCCTAAAAGAATACATACAATGATGTTCTCTATCTTAAAGTCCTTCAAGGACAGACGGTTTCCCTGAAGGCAAAGTTTAAATTCTTCATCCTGGCCTTCAGTGTTCCACGTGACCTGGTTCCATATCACATCCATGACCTCTTCAGCCAATCCTACCCCTCATTTGCTTCACTTCACTTCATGCACACTGATCCCCTTGCTGTTCTTCCAACATGCCTGGCATTCTCTCATCTCAGCCTCCTCTCCCAGTTAACATTCAGATCTCAAGGAGACCCCTGGACAGGGCTTTGCCTGGCCACTCCCCTTTCCCCACACCTGAGATACTCCTAACCGATGCCATTGTTTTGTCCATTATTATTCTTATGTGGAGAATGAAATGGCAACCCACTCCAGTATTCTTGCCTGGGAAATCCCATGGACAGAGGAGCCTGGTGGGCTATAGTCTATGGAGTCGCAGAGTCGGACATGACTTAGTGACTAAAAACAGCATGCTTAAGTGTTTACCAGTTTAATTTCTATTGCCCCTCTTCCAGTGGAAGACTCCGGATGGCAAAAGGTTTCATTACTGAATACATATCTATCTCCTGAGGCACTAGGGACACGCAGTAGACAAAACAAACAAAACTGCCTTTGGGGGGATTACATTGTAGAGGAGAAAGTGAAGTTGCTCAGTCGTGTCCGACTCTTTGCGACCCCATGGGCTGTAGCATACCAGGCTTCTCTGTTCATCACCAACTCCCGGAGCTTGTTCAAACTCATGTCCATCAAGTCAATGATGCCATCCAACCATCTCATCCTCTGTCATCCCCTTCTCCTCCTGTCTTCAGTCTTTCCCAGCATCAGGGTCTTTTCCAGTGAGTCAGTTCTTCGTATCAGGTGGCCAAAGTATTGGAGCTTCAGCTTCAGCATAAGTCCTTCCAATGAACATTCAGGGCTGATTTCCTTTTGGATTGACTTTTTGGATCTCCTTGAAGTCCAAGGGAGTCTTTTCAACACCACAGTTCAAAAGCATCAATTCTTTTGCACTCAGCTTTCTTTATAGTCCAACTCTCACATCCATACATGACTACTGGAAAAACCATGGCTTTGACTAGATGGACCTTTGTTGGCAAAGTAATGTCTCTGCTTTTTAATATGCTGTCTAGGTTGGTCATAGCTTTTCTTCCAAGGAGCAAGTGTCTTTTAAATTCATGGCTGCACTCACCATCTGCAGTGATTTTGGAACCCAAAATAATAAAGTCTGTCACTGTTTCCATTGTTTCCTATCTATTTGCCGTGAAGTTGTTGTAGGAAGGGGGACTCCTTCCAGGGCCCGAAACTGGGCTCTTTGCTAACACTCAGAAATGAATTGTCCGAGGAGACACATGTGCTAACAAAGCAAGAGATTTTATTGGGAAAGGGCACCCAGGTGGAGAGCAGTAAGGTAAGGGAATCCAGGAGAACAGCTCTGCCACAGTGGCTCACAGTCTCGGGTTTTATGGTGATAGGATTAGTTTCTGGGTGGTCTTTGGCCAATCATTCTAATTCAGAGTTTTTTCTGGTGGCGCACCCATCGCTCAGCCAAGATGGATGCTAATGAGAGCGATTCTGGGAAGTGGACGGACCGCAGTGTCTCCTTTTGACCTTTTCCAAACTCTTCCAGTTGGTGGTGGCTTATTAGTTCTGTATTCCTTACCAGGATCTCCTCTCATAAAACAGCTCATGCAAATGTTACTAAAGGGCCTGGCCAGGGTGGGCGGTTTCAGTCAGTGTGCTCCCTCTTACAATTCCCCCCTGAGAGACTTTATACTCAAGATACCTTTTGGGAATTGGGGCGGAGGTCTCTCTTTTTTTTTTTTTTTGTAACTTTTTTCTGTTGTGTTTGGGCGTAGGCCTGTCTAGTAGAGCAGAAGTCTCTTTCTATCTGATCTAAGTCAAGGTATTTTTTGCCTGAAACCAGCATTTACCTTTGTAATAACAGCAATTTAGTTTGAAACTGTTGGCCCCTCTCAGAGATGAAATAGACAGGGGCCAAACAGGAGACCCAACAGGATGGTCATCCCTGGACCACGGAAACAGAAGGCAACATTTGAGGTGAGGGTTTTAGGGTTTGTGACCCCTTTTGATTGGTGGATGGTAAGGCAACAGAGCTGTGCTCTAGGAATCTTGTGTTCAGTCTGAAGTCACCATCTTTTACCTGGGTGGGGGCTGTAGTTTTATAGAACTTAAAGACATTGTTATATTGAGTAGGAACCAGGACCATGTCTGGAGGCTTTACCAACTTTTGATTATTTTTCTTGTTTTTGTATCCCCTCCCTTTCCTGATGAGCAGTTGCTTGAATCTACCCTTTGGAACAGCAGTGTCCACAGGACTGGAAAGGGTCAGTTTTCATTCCAATTCCAAAGAAAGGCAATGCCAAAGAATGCTCAAACTACTGCACAATTGCACTCATTTCACACGCTAGTAAAGTAATGCTCAAAATTCTTCAAGCCAGGCTTCAGCAATACATGAACTGTGAACTTCCAGATGTTCAAGCTGGTTTTAGAGAAGGCAGAGGAACCAGAGATCAAATTGCCAACATCTGCTGGATCATGGAAAAAGGAAGAGAGTTCCAGAAAAACATCTACTTCTGCTTTATTGACCATGCCAAAGCCTTTGACTGTGTGGATCACAATAAAGTGTGGAAAATTCTGAAAGAGATGGGAATACCAGACCACCTGACCTGCCTCTTGAGAAACCTGTATGGAGGTCAGGAAGCAACAGTTAGAACTGGACATGGAACAACATACTGGTTCCAAATAGGAAGAGGAATACGTCAAGGCTGTATATTGTCACCCTGCTTATTTAACTTCCATGCAGAGTACATCATGAGAAATGCTGGGCTGGAAGAAGCACAATCTGGAATCAAGATTGCCGGGAGAAATATCAATCACCTCAGATATGCAGATGACACCACCCTTATGGCAGAAAGTGAAGAGGAACTAAAAAGCCTCTTGATGAAAGTGAAAGAGGAGAGTGAAAACGTTGGCTTAAAGCTCAGCATTCAGAAAACGAAGATCATGGCATCTGGTCCCATCACTTCATGGGAAATAGATGGGGAAGGAAAGGCACACAGCTCAGTTTTTTAGTGTTTCTAGACTGATTATCTTTAGTATGATTTAACTGTTTTTAACACAGAGGAGACTTTAAACCTAAATTACCATAGCCTGGTGTTATCTGTATAAATCCATCTCATAATTGTGGGAGAGGTTTTTCTCCTTTGTTGAAACTTTTTTTGTTGTTCTGATTGAGCTTGAGTAATAGAAAAAAGCTCAAATTTATGACCAGAGTCAAGCAGGTGTTATTAATAGGCCTGGTGAGGGGATCTCATCTAGTAATATCACAGTGACTTGAATATGACTATAATTTTTTTTTCAAGTAAATTTTTTAGGGCCAATGAATTAGAGTCTTGTGGTAGAGAAATTTATCAAGGTAACCCAGAACTAGACACAAGTAATTGGCCACAAACCCAACAACTGGATTGATTTTTAAAACTAGCAAAGGATCAGGCCTATGCTAGAAATCACTTGATTTATATGTAAAGGTCTAAGAAGCCAGGAAAACATTATAAATGATCCTACGAATTAGGTCTAGCATCTTCGGCAAGCTGTCTACCTCTGAGTTCGTCATCTTTTTATCCTGGTGTAGTGTAATTTTTCCTCTGTTTGAGCATCATTTTAAGGTGAGCTCAGGTCAGCTATCTTTTCTATAGCCCAATCTAGGGCAGGGGCCTTTGGAAGTGGGAATTAGTCTAAGAGTTAATTTTCCTTCAGTTTTATTGTGCATGAGCTAGTTAAGAGTACCTGATTAAAAAAAATCCTTCCATCCAGGTTGGAGACAGTCCCTTAAACTATGTCTTTTTTTCAGTCCTGGTTGCATGTCACTAGGCATCTGATCTTTATCCAAAGATAGATTATTGAGATAAGCTGTAGAAACAAACTTAGGGTGTTCTTTAAGAATTTAATTAAATTTTACATTAATATCACATAACAGCAAAGAGCTATCTAACAAATGAGTTTTACTACATGTAGACCTCTATTAACAAACTAGGATTTAACATTTATAGAAACATTTTTTCCCTAAAATTACCCTCATTTTTATCAAATATAACCAAATTAAGGCTAGTCTGTTTGCAAAATAGGTCTGTTTTCACTAATTTTGGTCTGATGATTTATATAACTGTAATTGATCATAGACTTTTTATTTTGTTGAAACATTTATAGAGTCTCAGACTGAATTTTTTAAATAAAACAGGGCTGGGAAACTCACATGAAAGGCTTATCACAAATTTTGCCTAACAAATTTAAGTGAATTTTTTTCTTTTTACGGTCTCACAATTCCTTGAGATTTTTGTACCTGTTAGTGAGATAACCTTTTTAATTTATTTGATAAACTTACTGGAAACCTAAGAGTTTCCAATTTTTGGAGGAGTCAGAGAGAAAATATAATTGTTTTGTTTATAATGTATAATTTTACCCAAGTATTGTCATAATTAGTTTGAGAGGAAGGTTTTCCCTACTCCCAGAAAACATAAGATTTAAACCCATAATCTTTCAGACAGAAACCATAAAAGTTATAAGCATATTTGCTGGTTCATTCCATCTTTTTGTTAACTTTTGTGAAGTCGTCAGGTTTTTCATTAGAATACCAAGACATATCAGAATTTTTAAGAACTCCATATAATTTCTAGGGTATTTGTATTAGTAATTTTACCATATATTATAACATGAGAGGATTTATTATTTATTTGATAATCTTTTTCATGTAATTTAACCAACCAAATAAACACAGTTTAATATCTCTCTTTGGGATATTTCAGGGGCCCTCTGAAGCACCCCAAAGTTAGCTCGAGGTCAAACGAACTTCAAAAGAAGTTTGGCTTAGGAAGTTTTATGAAAAAGATCAATCAAAAGGGTTTAGAACATTTGGCCAGATTTAGTTGATGGGTGTATCATTTAGCTTGTTGATATGCTACAATGGGGAAATATCAAGGCTCAAGGTCTAGTGAAAATCAGCTCTGCCATCTTGGACCTAAATGGCTCTAACCAGTTTTTTTATGGCTGTGTCATTCCTAACAAAAATCTATTTATCTAACTAAATTGTAATCCAATTTTAGAAAATCCTGATCATGCATAACTCTTTTTAGTATTTTTTATACTTTTTTTTAAACTGAAAACACACTTTCTACTTTTTTTTAGCATCCAAGAACTAACTTTTATATTAGCATTTTATAGATTGGTGAGCATAAATACCAGCGATAATTTCTAAAACCTTTGCTTTTCTGGAACATTTTAGGATGGCACCAAACATTATTTACTTATAGACTCAAATCTCTTTGTTTCTCTGTAAAAGGAAATTAGTGTTTAGTAGTAAATGTTTCAAAACCTTATTTTATTTGGAAATGACCTAACTATTCAATAGACTTCTAACACTTAGCACAATTAGCAAAACCCTTAGAAATTCAAGTTACACCAATCTGGAGAGACTCTTTTAGACAGATATTCCTAAAGAATAATTATTTTTAATAGAGTTTATATAAAAGCTCATATCTCATTTATGTTTTTTTTAGAAGTGGACAGCAGTGGGGTAAGGGAACCCAGGAAAATGGCTCTGCCACAGTGGCTCACAGTCTCGGGTTTTATGGTGATGGGATTAGTTTCTAAGTTGTCCTTGGCCAATCATTCTAATTCAGAGTCTTTCCTGGTGGCGCATGCATCACTCAGCCAAGATGGATGCTAGCGAGAGGGATTCTAGGAAGTGGACGGACACGAGGTGTCTCCTTTTGACCTTTCCCAAACTCTTCCAGTTGGTGGTGGCTTATTAGTTCTGTATTCCTTACCAGGATCTCCTGTCATAAAACAGCTCATGCAAATAGTGACTGAAGGGCTTGACCAGGGTGGGCAGTTTCAGTCAGCGTGCTTCCCCTTACAAAGTGATGAGACCAGATGCCATGATCTTCGTTTTCTGAATGTCGAGTTTTAAGCCAACTTTTTCACTCTCTTCTTTCACTTTCATCAAGAGACTCTTAGTTCTTCTTTGCCTTCTGCTATAAGGGTGGTATCGTCTGTGTATCTGAGGTTATTGATATTTCTCCCAGCAATCTTGATTCCAGTTTGTGCTTCACCCAGCCCAGCACTTCACATGATGTACTCTGCATGGAAGTTAAATAAGCAGGGTAACAATACATAGCCTTGACGTACTCCTTTCCCTGTTTGAACCAGTCTGTTGTTTCATGTCCAGTTCTAACTGGTGCTTCTTGACTTGCATACGGATTTCGCATCATTGTTGGTAACTTTATTTTTACCACATTTTTGTGCCAGGCACTACTCTGCATAATAATCTATTCTTTGAGCATTTAGCATGTCTAATAATTGAGTATTTAGCGTGTCTAATTTAGCCCAGGACATAAAAAGGACCTTGCACTCAGCCTAGAGACCCCAACAGAAAAAAGCAGAGATCCAAACAGACCTTAAAATGGCCTCAGTCAAATTATGTTGGCCAACTCTGATTGCTCTGCTCTGTATGCAGTTAGCCCCAAGGGATAAGTTAAAGTTAAAGTGCATTTGGATGCATATATGGTAAACTATTCCCCAAGCCCCAGAGAAGGGACACTTTAACCTCCTTGAAATAAAGCAACTCAAGTGTGTCCTCTAGGTAGGAGAAACAGTGAAAGTCCTCAGGATATATGGTAACCATGTGCTGTCCCCACCCACTGACTGGTTCTCTACCTGCCTCAGAAGAGGAAACGGGATGCACTCAAAACCCTGGAAAACCAGCAACGTACAAGATCAGCTCGCTTCTAAGTGGAACAGACTCCACGTGGTGATCCTAAGCACCCATTCCGCCCCGAAGTTGCAAAGCATCGCTCTTTGGGCACATCCCACTCCAGTGAAGAGATCCCCAGCCCCACCCTCCAGAGAGACAACCGGGGGCAGCAGATCCCTCCTGACTACTTGTAATCAGGTAATCTAGGTTACCTAGGTTACCAGGGAGGGCTCTTGCTCGGGCTCATACATCAGGTTGTCTTTTATGTTATTGCAAGCGACCTGATTGAAGAGAGTGCAGACAGCCTACTGAAAAAAGAGCAAATTGCCTAACAGAAGGCTGTCAGTCTTATCTGGCTGAACAAACATGGAGAGGGGTAGAACAGACCCCCCTCACCAGCATCATTTGGTTTCTACTTTTCCTGGGCTCATTCACAACCATTGTTCTTTGCAGGCCTGTATCTTAATTTGTCTCATGTCCTTTGACTCCAAAAGGTTAGAATCTGTAAAACTTCAAATGCTGGTTGCTCACAGCTACAAACAGCGCTGAGGCCTGAGGGGACAGTCGAAGGGCACTAAAGGCTGCAGGGGAGAAGCTCTGTTCCCCTCCCTAGGATAATGACTACACACCCNTGCAGGCCTGTATCTTAATTTGTCTCATGTCCTTTGACTCCAAAAGGTTAGAATCTGTAAAACTTCAAATGCTGGTTGCTCACAGCTACAAACAGCGCTGAGGCCTGAGGGGACAGTCGAAGGGCACTAAAGGCTGCAGGGGAGAAGCTCTGTTCCCCTCCCTAGGATTATGACTACACACCCACATTTAGCAGAGCCACAGCCTCCCTCAAGAATGAGAAGCCCCAGTGGTTCAGAGCCTGCCTGCTAATGCACGGGATGCAAGTGCAATCCCTGGCTCAGGAACTAAGACCCCCACCTGCCACAGGGCAACTGAGCCCATGAGCCACAAGAGAAACCACAGCAACGAGAAGCCCACACAGCAGTCCACACACTCAACCTCAGGAAGCCACGCAAAGCAGCGGAGACCAGTGCAGCCACAAACAATAAACCAGGTGAATTAAAAAAAATTTAAAGAATGAGAAGCAAGATGGAAGACAGAGAAGAGATTTGTCACCAGCAGAACCCACTGGGGTGGAGGGGGGAAATAAGATGGAATCTGTGTGATAAGACAAGGTCCAACTTTTGTGCTTTGTCTAGTTTCACTTGCCTGTAGGGGCCTGTGTGCAGAGACCTTGCACTGGCTTAGATTTCCCAGCGCAGAACTGCTGTGCCTAACGCACAGCCAGCCACGTACGGAAGTGTACATGCACCTCAGTCCAAGACGGCAGCAGCAGCAGGTGGTGTGCAGAGAGGCTGCGCCCAGCACTCAACTCCACCATCCCCCCAACCCCAACCCCGGGGCCAGAACCCTACAAAGTAGCCCTAAATCCACTGCTTGTCAGGGAAAGCACGCCCTGCAGAGCAAGATCTCCCACCTCTCCTTTCTCTGATCCCATAAGCCCCAGAGAAGGGACACTTTCTCCCCTGCAGCCTTTAGTGCCCTTTGAAGCTTTCCTTTGCTTCTGAACCAAGTTCAGTCTCACACTATTGGTGCAAGCAGGAGGACCCTTACTGGGGTCTGAATCAATAGGGTCAGTGACAGGAGCTAAAGAAGACACAATACCTTCCATCAGAGAGCTTGAAGTCTGACACTTCATAGCTATTGGCTAGCATGAGGCAAGGGCCTAGAACAGCCAGGGCTTATCATGTGAAACCTAAGGGTAGAGTCCACACTGTGGGATGAAGAAAGAGAGAAATGGAGCCCTGGTGCCCTCTGTTGCTGGAGCCAGCCCAACATGATGCCATCCCAACCACCAGACTTTATCTTCTTCTAACTAAATAAATGTCTTCCACTATTTAAGCCAGTTAGAGTTGGATTTCCTGCTAATTACAACAAAACATACTGCCATATTAGTCCTCTTGCTGCTCCCCTCATTCTCTGTCCATTGCTGGAGACCTCTTTCCCATGAGGCAAAAAAAAAAAAAAACAGGGCAGAAGTAAAGAAGAAAGGATTTGAAAGCCAAGTACATAGATCTGACTTCTTGGTAGCTGCTCTGGAAAGAGTTCCAACAGGGGACATTCAGAGCTGTTGGCCAGATTAAATTCCAAGGTTATTTGGAAATGTCAGTGGTCCATCTTCTCCCTTCTCCTGGAGATAATCAAGAATTGGCTGAGAGTGCTAATCCCCACCAGGCCCAGCCAAGGAAATATCACTGCTCTGGAATCCTGAGTCTTCCCAGAGGTACAAACCATCATATTTAGAGTGAGTTCCATGGCTGAGGGCAGAGGCCACCTGTGTTAGTGACCCATCTGGAACACCTCAAGCCGTTTCAGAGGCCCTAGGAGAGTAGCTTACCCTGCTTGCTTCTCTTGGTCTGTGCTCCAGTTCTGCCCCAGAGGACATGATGAGGTGGGGTCTGAAGGGCCCATATCACCAACCAGTGAGAGTCAGTACGAGAGCCCAGGTGCATAGCACAGCGCCTCCTGGTAGCAGGATTCGAGACAAAGAAAGTGAAAGTGAAGTCACTCGGGTGCGTCCGAATGTTTGCAACCCCATGGACTGTAGCCTGCCAGCCTCCTCCATCCATGGAATTTTCCCGGCAAGAGTACTGGAGTGGGTTGCCATATCCTTCCCCAGAGGATCTTCCTGACCCAGGGATTGAACCTGGGTCTCCCGCATTGTGGACAGATGCTTTACCATCTGAACCACCAGGGAAGTCGAAGTGCCAGGCAAGAAGCTGGAGACAACTAGGACCATCTGAGATTGCTCTGCATCCAAGATGGAGAGAGAGGTGGGCCTGGGGGACAAGAGAGTACCAGTCCACAAGCCGGGACATCCAACAGGTGGGGCCAGCTCAGGGGTCAATCAGGCAACCGCTAGCACCTAAAGTTCCAGAGAAGGGAACACATTACAACAGTAGGGTGTGAGGGAGACGGTCACGCCCCAAGGAATGTGGCAACGGGAGGTGGGGCACAGTAGAGCCGTAACACGCATGTTAAGTCCTCTAGACATTGCCTGTCACATAGGTGAACTCAACACAAGGAAGTTCCTTGGCTCATAGGGCAAAGGGGAGCCAGGATTCAATGGCGAGGCTGACACCAGGAAGCGGCAATGAGCAAACCAGAAGCCCAACACTCAGGCCTCTCTGATCACGCAACACTTGGCATCCACGGTGGGCCAGGCTCCCTGCTGGAGATGCAGAGGAGAGCCAGAGCTCACTCTCAGCTCCACGAGCCCCAGGGAGGCTGAGTCTCCGCAGGAGCTGGGCCAAGGTCTTCCTGCCAGCCATAGGTGAGCCTCCCTTGAAACAGAGGTGGGCAGACCTCACTGGGGAGGGCTCAGGGGGCTGCCTCTGGGGTCTGGGAAGGGCAGAGACTGCAGAAGCAGGCAGGGACGGACAGAGGTGAACGCGGCCTGGAGACTGGGAGCGCTGCACGGAGCTGGCCACGCCAGGTGCCTGTCCGTGGCCCTCCGTTCCTGCTCCTTCCATGTCACGGGTAGACCAGAGAGTCCGAGGGAAAACCGAGGGGTGAGAGTCTTTGTTTCTGCTCATGCAGTTCAGTTTCCTTAACCACTGCCCTTGAATTTCCACCTGTGTTTCTGAATTTCATTGTTAAAAGTAGTTCTTTTAAAAAAAAAAACAAACTCTATTCCACAGGAATATTCCTATATCGCTTGAAAGCACTTGGAGCTTCTGCTCTCTGGATGAAAGTCAGGAGGAGTGGGGAGTGGGGAATGCTGATGGTATGCCCCCAGCAAGATGGCCCCATCTGGAGCCCAGCACCGCTGTATTCCCAGCTCCATAGCTGAGTGATCGTGGACATGTTCTCTACCATTCTGTTCCTTTGGTTTCCATCTTTTTAAAAAGTGGTGATAGCAGTAACTTAAATTAACTAATACAGATAAAAGACACTTAAAGCAGTATTTGGTGCCTGGTAAAGGCCACACAAATACTTGTTGATACTATTCCCATGGCTCTAATCTATACTCACCCAAGCCCTGCAGCTCTCCTCAAGTCTCTGATCTCCCACTGAGACCCAGGGGCCTTTTTAATTGCCCAGTTACAGCCCAGACTGTAGCACCAACCGCAAACTTACAAAAGGTCTAATGTACCCATTAGGATTCTTTTGGTTACGAGTAGTGGTAAACCTCCCCCAAACTGACATCACCGAAAATGAAAATGTATGAGTGCACATAACTGAAGAGTGTGTGGCTTGGTTCAGATGCTCGGAGGGTGAGTTCAGGCTCCAGTGCTGCCCTGTCCACTTGTCCCTACTTGCTGTGTTAACTCAGTTCTCAGACGATCTCTCCTCATGGTCATAAAGAGGCTGCCAACAGCAGCAGGAGCTGCCGCCTCCCTGGCTCAAAACTAGCGAGAACAGAATGACACTATTTCCCTACAGGCTCAAACAAAAGCTGTCATGCCAATCTCCTTACCACGCAATAAAAGCCAGTGTTTTGATTAGTGAGGTCTGGATCAAGGATCACCGCCCAGAAGCAGAAACAGTCAGGCGAAGAAATGGATGTCTAAACGGAAGTTGAAGCACTGCTGCTGCTAAGTCGCTTCAGTCGTGTCTGACCCTGTGCGACCTCATAGACGGCAGCCCACCTGGCTCCCCCGTCCCTGGGATTCTCCAGGCAAGAACACTGGAGTGGGTTGCCATTTCCCTCTCCGATGCGTGAAAGTGAAGTCGCTCAGTCGTGTCCGACTCTTAGCGATCCCATGGACTGCGGCCCACCAGCCTCCTCCGTCCGTGGGATTTTCCAGGCAAGAGTGCTGGAGTGGGGTGCCATTGCCTTCTCCTCTTTAAAAAAAAAAGTTGTCAGTATTTAATGATGGCAGAAGAGGATGATCATGTAAGGAGAATTCCTTCTTTTTTCTTAACATCTCTAAGCATCTCTTCTTTCCATTCTAAAAATGAGAGACAGGGCAAGTTGTAGCTTGACAGCAAAGAATCTACACTTGGAGTAGACTGCCTGGAGGAAATTCTGGCTCTGTGGCTGACCCCCTCTATGACACAGGGCAACTGACTTTTCAGCCTCAGGCCTCAGTCGACTTGTCTATAAAACAATAGCAATAATCTTACTTTACGGGGCTGTGAGAATTAAATAAAAGAATAAGGCCTGTCTCTGTGTGTGCTCAGTTGTGTCCAACTCTTCAAGAAACTATGAACTGTAGCCCACCAGGCTCCTTGCTCTATGGAATTTTCCAGGCAAGAATCCTGGAGTATGTTGCCATTTCCTACTCCAGGGGATCTTTCTGATACAGGGACTGAACCCTCATCTCTTGTGTCTCCTGCACTGGCAGGCAGATTCTTTACTACTGTGGCACCTAGGTCAGTAACAGCCTGTCTGGCCCACAGTAAGTAATTTGCAATTATTATTAGTGAGTACATGTTCCTACCCCAACTCTGCTGTGTCTCACTCGGCACTGGGCTTTGGCTGACAGCCTTCAGGAGAGAGAAGGGGACAGGGAGGATCCTCCAAGACTGGCTTGCTCTCTCCTGAGAGCAGGGCAAGAAGGGCAGGACCCAGCCAGGCTGGAGCACAGATCTGAGGGTGGGAACCAACCAGCTCAAGGAATTCCTAGGAAATGCTCCCTACTTCCGAGTTCAGAAGAAGAAAACAACAGTATCTCTTTTTGCCTGCATAGCTCTCTTTCCTGAGAGAGGCAGTGAAAAACTCGATCCAAATAAGGCCCAAAGCTCTGCTGGCATTCCGCATGTACAGCGTTTACATAGATTAGAACCTCTCTGTTGACTCCCAGCTTAAACCTCCAAGGCTTTGTAGTCCATGAATATTTAATGTTCTGTTTTGCAATGTTCCTTGCCATCCTACATGGTTCTGTCAGCTTTTAGAAGGGAAACTTCCCCTTCAGGGTATGTTTCCCCTGCCCTGAGCCGGAGAGCCCCGTTGCTAAGGGCATCTGTTCTGTTTGCTTAGGAGAAGTACAGATGTGAATAGTCACCAAGTTGCATCTTTTGTTCTGCTCATCTGGCATCCGGCTGATGTAACAGCTGCAGAACACTGGGGCTCCCTGATGGGGGAAAGAGAAAAAAAAAAAGGCCAAAAGTAGCCCAGGAGAGTATGCCAGTGCTCAGAGGCTTTCAAGAATTGGATCTATTCTTAGGAATCTCCATATTGCTCCAACCTGCATGGAGGCCNTTGTTCTGATTGAGCTTGAGTAATAGAAAAAAGCTCAAATTTATGACCAGAGTCAAGCAGGTGTTATTAATAGGCCTGGTGAGGGGATCTCATCTAGTAATATCACAGTGACTTGAATATGACTATAATTTTTTTTTCAAGTAAATTTTTTAGGGCCAATGAATTAGAGTCTTGTGGTAGAGAAATTTATCAAGGTAACCCAGAACTAGACACAAGTAATTGGCCACAAACCCAACAACTGGATTGATTTTTAAAACTAGCAAAGGATCAGGCCTATGCTAGAAATCACTTGATTTATATGTAAAGGTCTAAGAAGCCAGGAAAACATTATAAATGATCCTACGAATTAGGTCTAGCATCTTCGGCAAGCTGTCTACCTCTGAGTTCGTCATCTTTTTATCCTGGTGTAGTGTAATTTTTCCTCTGTTTGAGCATCATTTTAAGGTGAGCTCAGGTCAGCTATCTTTTCTATAGCCCAATCTAGGGCAGGGGCCTTTGGAAGTGGGAATTAGTCTAAGAGTTAATTTTCCTTCAGTTTTATTGTGCATGAGCTAGTTAAGAGTACCTGATTAAAAAAAATCCTTCCATCCAGGTTGGAGACAGTCCCTTAAACTATGTCTTTTTTTTCGTCCTGGTTGCATGTCACTAGGCATCTGATCTTTATCCAAAGATAGATTATTGAGATAAGCTGTAGAAACAAACTTAGGGTGTTCTTTAAGAATTTAATTAAATTTTACATTAATATCACATAACAGCAAAGAGCTATCTAACAAATGAGTTTTACTACATGTAGACCTCTATTAACAAACTAGGATTTAACATTTATAGAAACATTTTTTCCCTAAAACTACCCTCATTTTTATCAAATATAACCAAATTAAGGCTAGTCTGTTTGCAAAATAGGTCTGTTTTCACTAATTTTGGTCTGATGATTTATATAACTGTAATTGATCATAGACTTTTTATTTTGTTGAAACATTTATAGAGTCTCAGACTGAATTTTTTAAATAAAACAGGGCTGGGAAACTCACATGAAAGGCTTATCACAAATTTTGCCTAACAAATTTAAGTGAATTTTTTTCTTTTTACGGTCTCACAATTCCTTGAGATTTTTGTACCTGTTAGTGAGATAACCTTTTTAATTTATTTGATAAACTTACTGGAAACCTAAGAGTTTCCAATTTTTGGAGGAGTCAGAGAGAAAATATAATTGTTTTGTTTATAATGTATAATTTTACCCAAGTATTGTCATAATTAGTTTGAGAGGAAGGTTTTCCCTACTCCCAGAAAACATAAGATTTAAACCCATAATCTTTCAGACAGAAACCATAAAAGTTATAAGCATATTTGCTGGTTCATTCCATCTTTTTGTTAACTTTTGTGAAGTCGTCAGGTTTTTCATTAGAATACCAAGACATATCAGAATTTTTAAGAACTCCATATAATTTCTAGGGTATTTGTATTAGTAACTTTACCATATATTATAACATGAGAGGATTTATTATTTATTTGATAATCTTTTTCATGTAATTTAACCAACCAAATAAACACAGTTTAATATCTCTCTTTGGGATATTTCAGGGGCCCTCTGAAGCACCCCAAAGTTAGCTCGAGGTCAAACGAACTTCAAAAGAAGTTTGGCTTAGGAAGTTTTATGAAAAAGATCAATCAAAAGGGTTTAGAACATTTGGCCAGATTTAGTTGATGGGTGTATCATTTAGCTTGTTGATATGCTACAATGGGGAAATATCAAGGCTCAAGGTCTAGTGAAAATCAGCTCTGCCATCTTGGACCTAAATGGCTCTAACCAGTTTTTTTATGGCTGTGTCATTCCTAACAAAAATCTATTTATCTAACTAAATTGTAATCCAATTTTAGAAAATCCTGATCATGCATAACTCTTTTTAGTATTTTTTATACTTTTTTTTAAACTGAAAACACACTTTCTACTTTTTTTTAGCATCCAAGAACTAACTTTTATATTAGCATTTTATAGATTGGTGAGCATAAATACCAGCGATAATTTCTAAAACCTTTGCTTTTCTGGAACATTTTAGGATGGCACCAAACATTATTTACTTATAGACTCAAATCTCTTTGTTTCTCTGTAAAAGGAAATTAGTGTTTAGTAGTAAATGTTTCAAAACCTTATTTTATTTGGAAATGACCTAACTATTCAATAGACTTCTAACACTTAGCACAATTAGCAAAACCCTTAGAAATTCAAGTTACACCAATCTGGAGAGACTCTTTTAGACAGATATTCCTAAAGAATAATTATTTTTAATAGAGTTTATATAAAAGCTCATATCTCATTTATGTTTTTTTTAGAAGTGGACAGCAGTGGGGTAAGGGAACCCAGGAAAATGGCTCTGCCACAGTGGCTCACAGTCTCGGGTTTTATGGTGATGGGATTAGTTTCTAAGTTGTCCTTGGCCAATCATTCTAATTCAGAGTCTTTCCTGGTGGCGCATGCATCACTCAGCCAAGATGGATGCTAGCGAGAGGGATTCTAGGAAGTGGACGGACACGAGGTGTCTCCTTTTGACCTTTCCCAAACTCTTCCAGTTGGTGGTGGCTTATTAGTTCTGTATTCCTTACCAGGATCTCCTGTCATAAAACAGCTCATGCAAATAGTGACTGAAGGGCTTGACCAGGGTGGGCAGTTTCAGTCAGCGTGCTTCCCCTTACAAAGTGATGAGACCAGATGCCATGATCTTCGTTTTCTGAATGTCGAGTTTTAAGCCAACTTTTTCACTCTCTTCTTTCACTTTCATCAAGAGACCCTTAGTTCTTCTTTGCCTTCTGCTATAAGGGTGGTATCGTCTGTGTATCTGAGGTTATTGATATTTCTCCCAGCAATCTTGATTCCAGTTTGTGCTTCACCCAGCCCAGCACTTCACATGATGTACTCTGCATGGAAGTTAAATAAGCAGGGTAACAATACATAGCCTTGACGTACTCCTTTCCCTGTTTGAACCAGTCTGTTGTTTCATGTCCAGTTCTAACTGGTGCTTCTTGACTTGCATACGGATTTCGCATCATTGTTGGTAACTTTATTTTTACCACATTTTTGTGCCAGGCACTACTCTGCATAATAATCTATTCTTTGAGCATTTAGCATGTCTAATAATTGAGTATTTAGCGTGTCTAATTTAGCCCAGGACATAAAAAGGACCTTGCACTCAGCCTAGAGACCCCAACAGAAAAAAGCAGAGATCCAAACAGACCTTAAAATGGCCTCAGTCAAATTATGTTGGCCAACTCTGATTGCTCTGCTCTGTATGCAGTTAGCCCCAAGGGATAAGTTAAAGTTAAAGTGCATTTGGATGCATATATGGTAAACTATTCCCCAAGCCCCAGAGAAGGGACACTTTAACCTCCTTGAAATAAAGCAACTCAAGTGTGTCCTCTAGGTAGGAGAAACAGTGAAAGTCCTCAGGATATATGGTAACCATGTGCTGTCCCCACCCACTGACTGGTTCTCTACCCGCCTCAGAAGAGGAAACGGGATGCACTCAAAACCCTGGAAAACCAGCAACGTACAAGATCAGCTCGCTTCTAAGTGGAACAGACTCCACGTGGTGATCCTAAGCACCCATTCCGCCCCGAAGTTGCAAAGCATCGCTCTTTGGGCACATCCCACTCCAGTGAAGAGATCCCCAGCCCCACCCTCCAGAGAGACAACCGGGGGCAGCAGATCCCTCCTGACTACTTGTAATCAGGTAATCTAGGTTACCTAGGTTACCAGGGAGGGCTCTTGCTCGGGCTCATACATCAGGTTGTCTTTTATGTTATTGCAAGCGACCTGATTGAAGAGAGTGCAGACAGCCTACTGAAAAAAGAGCAAATTGCCTAACAGAAGGCTGTCAGTCTTATCTGGCTGAACAAACATGGAGAGGGGTAGAACAGACCCCCCTCACCAGCATCATTTGGTTTCTACTTTTCCTGGGCTCATTCACAACCATTGTTCTTTGCAGGCCTGTATCTTAATTTGTCTCATGTCCTTTGACTCCAAAAGGTTAGAATCTGTAAAACTTCAAATGCTGGTTGCTCACAGCTACAAACAGCGCTGAGGCCTGAGGGGACAGTCGAAGGGCACTAAAGGCTGCAGGGGAGAAGCTCTGTTCCCCTCCCTAGGATAATGACTACACACCCACATTTAGCAGAGCCACAGCCTCCCTCAAGAATGAGAAGCCCCAGTGGTTCAGAGCCTGCCTGCTAATGCACGGGATGCAAGTGCAATCCCTGGCTCAGGAACTAAGACCCCCACCTGCCACAGGGCAACTGAGCCCATGAGCCACAAGAGAAACCACAGCAACGAGAAGCCCACACAGCAGTCCACACACTCAACCTCAGGAAGCCACGCAAAGCAGCGGAGACCAGTGCAGCCACAAACAATAAACCAGGTGAATTTAAAAAAATTTAAAGGATGAGAAGCAAGATGGAAGACAGAGAAGAGATTTGTCACCAGCAGAACCCACTGGGGTGGAGGGGGGAAATAAGATGGAATCTGTGTGATAAGACAAGGTCCAACTTTTGTGCTTTGTCTAGTTTCACTTGCCTGTAGGGGCCTGTGTGCAGAGACCTTGCACTGGCTTAGATTTCCCAGCGCAGAACTGCTGTGCCTAACGCACAGCCAGCCACGTACGGAAGTGTACATGCACCTCAGTCCAAGACGGCAGCAGCAGCAGGTGGTGTGCAGAGAGGCTGCGCCCAGCACTCAACTCCACCATCCCCCCAACCCCAACCCCGGGGCCAGAACCCTACAAAGTAGCCCTAAATCCACTGCTTGTCAGGGAAAGCACGCCCTGCAGAGCAAGATCTCCCACCTCTCCTTTCTCTGATCCCATAAGCCCCAGAGAAGGGACACTTTCTCCCCTGCAGCCTTTAGTGCCCTTTGAAGCTTTCCTTTGCTTCTGAACCAAGTTCAGTCTCACACTATTGGTGCAAGCAGGAGGACCCTTACTGGGGTCTGAATCAATAGGGTCAGTGACAGGAGCTAAAGAAGACACAATACCTTCCATCAGAGAGCTTGAAGTCTGACACTTCATAGCTATTGGCTAGCATGAGGCAAGGGCCTAGAACAGCCAGGGCCTATCATGTGAAACCTAAGGGTAGAGTCCACACTGTGGGATGAAGAAAGAGAGAAATGGAGCCCTGGTGCCCTCTGTTGCTGGAGCCAGCCCAACATGATGCCATCCCAACCACCAGACTTTATCTTCTTCTAACTAAATAAATGTCTTCCACTATTTAAGCCAGTTAGAGTTGGATTTCCTGCTAATTACAACAAAACATACTGCCATATTAGTCCTCTTGCTGCTCCCCTCATTCTCTGTCCATTGCTGGAGACCTCTTTCCCATGAGGCAAAAAAAAAAAAAAACAGGGCAGAAGTAAAGAAGAAAGGATTTGAAAGCCAAGTACATAGATCTGACTTCTTGGTAGCTGCTCTGGAAAGAGTTCCAACAGGGGACATTCAGAGCTGTTGGCCAGATTAAATTCCAAGGTTATTTGGAAATGTCAGTGGTCCATCTTCTCCCTTCTCCTGGAGATAATCAAGAATTGGCTGAGAGTGCTAATCCCCACCAGGCCCAGCCAAGGAAATATCACTGCTCTGGAATCCTGAGTCTTCCCAGAGGTACAAACCATCATATTTAGAGTGAGTTCCATGGCTGAGGGCAGAGGCCACCTGTGTTAGTGACCCATCTGGAACACCTCAAGCCGTTTCAGAGGCCCTAGGAGAGTAGCTTACCCTGCTTGCTTCTCTTGGTCTGTGCTCCAGTTCTGCCCCAGAGGACATGATGAGGTGGGGTCTGAAGGGCCCATATCACCAACCAGTGAGAGTCAGTACGAGAGCCCAGGTGCATAGCACAGCGCCTCCTGGTAGCAGGATTCGAGACAAAGAAAGTGAAAGTGAAGTCACTCGGGTGCGTCCGAATGTTTGCAACCCCATGGACTGTAGCCTGCCAGCCTCCTCCATCCATGGAATTTTCCCGGCAAGAGTACTGGAGTGGGTTGCCATATCCTTCCCCAGAGGATCTTCCTGACCCAGGGATTGAACCTGGGTCTCCCGCATTGTGGACAGATGCTTTACCATCTGAACCACCAGGGAAGTCGAAGTGCCAGGCAAGAAGCTGGAGACAACTAGGACCATCTGAGATTGCTCTGCATCCAAGATGGAGAGAGAGGTGGGCCTGGGGGACAAGAGAGTACCAGTCCACAAGCCGGGACATCCAACAGGTGGGGCCAGCTCAGGGGTCAATCAGGCAACCGCTAGCACCTAAAGTTCCAGAGAAGGGAACACATTACAACAGTAGGGTGTGAGGGAGACGGTCACGCCCCAAGGAATGTGGCAACGGGAGGTGGGGCACAGTAGAGCCGTAACACGCATGTTAAGTCCTCTAGACATTGCCTGTCACATAGGTGAACTCAACACAAGGAAGTTCCTTGGCTGATAGGGCAAAGGGGAGCCAGGATTCAATGGCGAGGCTGACACCAGGAAGCGGCAATGAGCAAACCAGAAGCCCAACACTCAGGCCTCTCTGATCACGCAACACTTGGCATCCACGGTGGGCCAGGCTCCCTGCTGGAGATGCAGAGGAGAGCCAGAGCTCACTCTCAGCTCCACGAGCCCCAGGGAGGCTGAGTCTCCGCAGGAGCTGGGCCAAGGTCTTCCTGCCAGCCATAGGTGAGCCTCCCTTGAAACAGAGGTGGGCAGACCTCACTGGGGAGGGCTCAGGGGGCTGCCTCTGGGGTCTGGGAAGGGCAGAGACTGCAGAAGCAGGCAGGGACGGACAGAGGTGAACGCGGCCTGGAGACTGGGAGCGCTGCACGGAGCTGGCCACGCCGGGTGCCTGTCCGTGGCCCTCCGTTCCTGCTCCTTCCATGTCACGGGTAGACCAGAGAGTCCGAGGGAAAACCGAGGGGTGAGAGTCTTTGTTTCTGCTCATGCAGTTCAGTTTCCTTAACCACTGCCCTTGAATTTCCACCTGTGTTTCTGAATTTCATTGTTAAAAGTAGTTCTTTTAAAAAAAAAAACAAACTCTATTCCACAGGAATATTCCTATATCGCTTGAAAGCACTTGGAGCTTCTGCTCTCTGGATGAAAGTCAGGAGGAGTGGGGAGTGGGGAATGCTGATGGTATGCCCCCAGCAAGATGGCCCCATCTGGAGCCCAGCACCGCTGTATTCCCAGCTCCATAGCTGAGTGATCGTGGACATGTTCTCTACCATTCTGTTCCTTTGGTTTCCATCTTTTTAAAAAGTGGTGATAGCAGTAACTTAAATTAACTAATACAGATAAAAGACACTTAAAGCAGTATTTGGTGCCTGGTAAAGGCCACACAAATACTTGTTGATACTATTCCCATGGCTCTAATCTATACTCACCCAAGCCCTGCAGCTCTCCTCAAGTCTCTGATCTCCCACTGAGACCCAGGGGCCTTTTTAATTGCCCAGTTACAGCCCAGACTGTAGCACCAACCGCAAACTTACAAAAGGTCTAATGTACCCATTAGGATTCTTTTGGTTACGAGTAGTGGTAAACCTCCCCCAAACTGACATCACCGAAAACGAAAATGTATGAGTGCACATAAGTGAAGAGTGTGTGGCTTGGTTCAGATGCTCGGAGGGTGAGTTCAGGCTCCAGTGCTGCCCTGTCCACTTGTCCCTACTTGCTGTGTTAACTCAGTTCTCAGACGATCTCTCCTCATGGTCATAAAGAGGCTGCCAACAGCAGCAGGAGCTGCCGCCTCCCTGGCTCAAAACTAGCGAGAACAGAATGACACTATTTCCCTACAGGCTCAAACAAAAGCTGTCATGCCAATCTCCTTACCACGCAATAAAAGCCAGTGTTTTGATTAGTGAGGTCTGGATCAAGGATCACCGCCCAGAAGCAGAAACAGTCAGGCGAAGAAATGGATGTCTAAACGGAAGTTGAAGCACTGCTGCTGCTAAGTCGCTTCAGTCGTGTCTGACCCTGTGCGACCTCATAGACGGCAGCCCACCTGGCTCCCCCGTCCCTGGGATTCTCCAGGCAAGAACACTGGAGTGGGTTGCCATTTCCCTCTCCGATGCGTGAAAGTGAAGTCGCTCAGTCGTGTCCGACTCTTAGCGATCCCATGGACTGCGGCCCACCAGCCTCCTCCGTCCATGGGATTTTCCAGGCAAGAGTGCTGGAGTGGGGTGCCATTGCCTTCTCCTCTTTAAAAAAAAAAGTTGTCAGTATTTAATGATGGCAGAAGAGGATGATCATGTAAGGAGAATTCCTTCTTTTTTCTTAACATCTCTAAGCATCTCTTCTTTCCATTCTAAAAATGAGAGACAGGGCAAGTTGTAGCTTGACAGCAAAGAATCTACACTTGGAGTAGACTGCCTGAAGGAAATTCTGGCTCTGTGGCTGACCCCCTCTATGACACAGGGCAACTGACTTTTCAGCCTCAGGCCTCAGTCGACTTGTCTATAAAACAATAGCAATAATCTTACTTTACGGGGCTGTGAGAATTAAATAAAAGAATAAGGCCTGTCTCTGTGTGTGCTCAGTTGTGTCCAACTCTTCAAGAAACTATGAACTGTAGCCCACCAGGCTCCTTGCTCTATGGAATTTTCCAGGCAAGAATCCTGGAGTATGTTGCCATTTCCTACTCCAGGGGATCTTTCTGATACAGGGACTGAACCCTCATCTCTTGTGTCTCCTGCACTGGCAGGCAGATTCTTTACTACTGTGGCACCTAGGTCAGTAAAAGCCTGTCTGGCCCACAGTAAGTAATTTGCAATTATTATTAGTGAGTACATGTTCCTACCCCAACTCTGCTGTGTCTCACTCGGCACTGGGCTTTGGCTGACAGCCTTCAGGAGAGAGAAGGGGACAGGGAGGATCCTCCAAGACTGGCTTGCTCTCTCCTGAGAGCAGGGCAAGAAGGGCAGGACCCAGCCAGGCTGGAGCACAGATCTGAGGGTGGGAACCAACCAGCTCAAGGAATTCCTAGGAAATGCTCCCTACTTCCGAGTTCAGAAGAAGAAAACAACAGTATCTCTTTTTGCCTGCATAGCTCTCTTTCCTGAGAGAGGCAGTGAAAAACTCGATCCAAATAAGGCCCAAAGCTCTGCTGGCATTCCGCATGTACAGCGTTTACATAGATTAGAACCTCTCTGTTGACTCCCAGCTTAAACCTCCAAGGCTTTGTAGTCCATGAATATTTAATGTTCTGTTTTGCAATGTTCCTTGCCATCCTACATGGTTCTGTCAGCTTTTAGAAGGGAAACTTCCCCTTCAGGGTATGTTTCCCCTGCCCTGAGCCGGAGAGCCCCGTTGCTAAGGGCATCTGTTCTGTTTGCTTAGGAGAAGTACAGATGTGAATAGTCACCAAGTTGCATCTTTTGTTCTGCTCATCTGGCATCCGGCTGATGTAACAGCTGCAGAACACTGGGGCTCCCTGATGGGGGAAAGAGAAAAAAAAAAAGGCCAAAAGTAGCCCAGGAGAGTATGCCAGTGCTCAGAGGCTTTCAAGAATTGGATCTATTCTTAGGAATCTCCATATTGCTCCAACCTGCATGGAGGCCAATGGGAGGCAATTTAGTCAAACCCACGTCTGTTGAGCCCTCACGGGGCATCTGTGAAGGGAAGATGGTGGCTCAAAAGGGTCATTTAGATAAAGTTCCTGCCACTGCAGGGTACATTCCTGACTGGAGAAGAGCTGGATTTACTGTGAAGAAGTCTAAACTGCAAACCGCTCATCAGTGTCACAGGCTTCCCTAGGGACTCAATCAGTCAAGAATCCACCTGCAGTGCAGGAGACCACTTGCAGCACAGGAGACCTGGGTCTGCTCCCTGGGTCGGGAAGATCCCCTGGAAAAGGAAGTGGCAACCTGTCCAGTCTTCTTGCCTGGGAAGTCCCCTGGACAGAGAAGACTTGTGGGCTTACAGTCCATGGGGTCGCAAGAGCTGGGCATGACTTAGCGACTAAACCACACCACAGTCAGTGTCACATCACTATCAAGGAGAGGACCAGTGGATTTATGAGTATTTATGATATGACCTGAGCTAAGCTACTCACTCAGATCAAAACTCCAGATACATCTTGAGTTGCCAGTGGTTTCCTGCACTGTGAAACCACAAGATGAAGAAATATGGTCAAGAAATATTAGTCGAGTTAATGACTACCTCAAACTTACACTCAGTTAACCCCATATAGAGCAATAATTCCATAAAACAAGTAGGAGAAAGCACAGGTGAATATTAATCCAAATCAATCACCTCATTCCTTCCCCTTGCTGCCACATTTCTCCAAGCCGCCATGCACTCTCACCTAGTATTCTTAGGAATCTCCATATTGCTCCAACCTGCATGGAGGCCAATGGGAGGCAATTTAGTCAAACCCACGTCTGTTGAGCCCTCACGGGGCATCTGTGAAGGGAAGATGGTGGCTCAAAAGGGTCATTTAGATAAAGTTCCTGCCACTGCAGGGTACATTCCTGACTGGAGAAGAGCTGGATTTACTGTGAAGAAGTCTAAACTGCAAACCGCTCATCAGTGTCACAGGCTTCCCTAGGGACTCAATCAGTCAAGAATCCACCTGCAGTGCAGGAGACCACTTGCAGCACAGGAGACCTGGGTCTGCTCCCTGGGTCGGGAAGATCCCCTGGAAAAGGAAGTGGCAACCTGTCCAGTCTTCTTGCCTGGGAAGTCCCCTGGACAGAGAAGACTTGTGGGCTTACAGTCCATGGGGTCGCAAGAGCTGGGCATGACTTAGCGACTAAACCACACCACAGTCAGTGTCACATCACTATCAAGGAGAGGACCAGTGGATTTATGAGTATTTATGATATGACCTGAGCTAAGCTACTCACTCAGATCAAAACTCCAGATACATCTTGAGTTGCCAGTGGTTTCCTGCACTGTGAAACCACAAGATGAAGAAATATGGTCAAGAAATATTAGTCGAGTTAATGACTACCTCAAACTTACACTCAGTTAACCCCATATAGAGCAATAATTCCATAAAACAAGTAGGAGAAAGCACAGGTGAATATTAATCCAAATCAATCACCTCATTCCTTCCCCTTGCTGCCACATTTCTCCAAGCCGCCATGCACTCTCACCTAGGTATGGCAATCGCTTCCTAAGTGGTCCCCCTGCTCCTCCCTTTGACAGACCACCCCTTTTTTAAAGTTTATTCTCAACAGAGCAGCCAAGCTAATCTAGTGAACACTAAGTTAGATCATGTCACTCCTGTGCCCAAAACCCTCCAGCGGCTCCCATCTCACAAAGGGCAAAAGCCAAAGTTCTTCCAGTGAACGGCTTTCAGGGACCTAGGTAACTTGGGTTCCCAAGTGAGTGAAGCCACCTTGAAAGTGGCTCCCACAGCCTCCACATCTGGCATTGCATTCAGCAGAGACAAGCTCTTCCTTGTGGAACCTCTAGAATTTGCAGAATCCTGAAAGAATAAACAACTGTAATATTTGTGAGCCACTAAGTTTCAAATAGTTTGTTACAAAGCAATAGACAGTCACTAAGATTTCATTAAAATAAAAAGTTCACCGCTGAAAAGATTCAAAAACCACTATTGTAGAAAAATATTTAATGAAAAGATAAACGCGTCATTATATGTTCAATTTCAAAAGGTTACAAAGTAACATATATAAAATAAAAAATTTTAGTATACAAAGTATCTATAGTTCTCAGGTAGCTTAAATTTTTAATAAATTCACTTCCCTAATCAGAGTAAACAAGTTGCAAAATGCAACTCAAGATTTCAACAAAATTGCAAGTGATTCGTTTGCTCTGATTTCTTTATAGAGGGAAAGAGAGCAAGAGGGAAAGAAAATAAATTTTCATTTCTTTCTAAACTCCCTACTGTCTAAAATAGACATTGTCCTCAAAATCCCAGAAGGGGATATGCAAAAAGAAATAGATCAAGTTAATTCTTAGGCTGAGCTACAAAGAGCTCAGTTCCTGATGACTTAGGAAATCTGGACAAGTTTGGGGTATTTTTAAATATGCTCTGTTTCGTGTCGTTGTTGGCAGCAGTGGTGGTGGTGGCTGCCTGTGACCAGCCCAGCCCCAAGTTAGGCATGGTTGCACTGTGTGGCTGGGAGAGCAGACGGACCGCAGGGCAGGTGAGGCTGACTCCCCGCGTTCCTTCCCTGGGACTCCTGCGCTCTGCCCTGATGTCTTCAGTCTACACCACAACTCCTTGCGAACACAGTAGGCCTGAGTCAGCACAGCCATGCTGAGCTCTCAGGCAGGTAGAAGTTCTTTCTTTTTACTAAGCCTCCCTCACGCTGGCATTGATTTTTTTTCTCCAGACAAAACGAGTTGTTTACATTTTTCTGAGTTTCATTTCATCTTCTTGTTTTCATCGGTGCTTCCAGCTGTCAAGTCCAGTTGAAACTTTGTTGGATCAAGGGTCAGGCAAATTGCTCCTCTCTGCTTTAGGTCTCTTGGAAATTTTACAAATGTGTTTTGGGTGTCTTCATTGAGAAAAATATTGACCTTTTTAAACTCTGTTGGTGTGGGCAGAGTCTTCCTGCAGAATTCATACTCATTTAGTATTTAAAATCTCACAACCACCACCAGAAGATTAAAATAGTGCCAGACACCATGTTTACCTCTAAACCGTGTTGCTTTTGACATCACACAACTGTGCACAGAAATGTGTCTGACAAGGTCCTACATATGACCGAGATGAAAAGCATGGTAGCCTCACGAGCTCAGGACTACTCCCATTGATTGTTTACACTAGAAGTTCTCCCACGTGATGTAAGTAACACTTAAAGTTTGTCACCAATAAATGGTAATACTGAAAAAAAAAAAAANCCGTGTTGCTTTTGACATCACACAACTGTGCACAGAAATGTGTCTGACAAGGTCCTACATATGACCGAGATGAAAAGCATGGTAGCCTCACGAGCTCAGGACTACTCCCATTGATTGTTTACACTAGAAGTTCTCCCACGTGATGTAAGTAACACTTAAAGTTTGTCACCAATAAATGGTAATACTGAAAAAAAAAAAAATAGTGTCAGACAAAAAGTTAGGAACGATCCCTGCAGGGATTAGGTGACTTTAAGATGAAGTGACCACAGCCCCACCCAAAGTAAATATGAAACTCCCCTGAGAATCCCTTCATTTCATCGACTGTTCCAGAACCCTTTTTGAGGTCCAATGCAAATATCTGTTCTGTGTTTATTATTCTAGCATGTCAACGTCCTCTTCCTATTTGCCAGTGTCAGTTCTTTTGAGGCAGGGACAATTGTTACCATTTGGTTAAACAGAATACGGGACTAGGGGTTTCTCAAATGCTGGATGGAGGAAAATGGGATGAGTCACAGTTACATGCAGGATGTTTCTATCAAAATGCCTTTTAACCATTTAGTAAACATAACAGATCAGTGGAGAAGGAAAGGATTATTCTGTAAACAATGGCAGGATATTCATTAGACATCTTGAAGAGGAGGAAAAACTCTATTTCAACCTTAAATTCATACCATGAATCAAAATAAATTCTAGAAAGATTAAAGAAACATATGATGAAAAAACAAATCATTAAATAGACACATAGATCAACAGAACAGGATTGAGGGTCCAGAAATAAATTACTACATTTATTCTTACATTTATGGTCAATTGACTTTCAAAAACCTTCCAACACACTTCACTGGTGAAAGTACAGCCTTTATAACAAGCAATGCTGGGACAACTAGATAGTCAGAGAGAAAAAAAATCCTTACATTCATGTTATACACAAACTTTAACTCCAATTGAATTGTAAACTTGCATGTAAGAGCTAAAACAATAACACATTTAGAACATAATGTAGGAGCAAATCTTCAGGACCTTCAGTTGGGAAAAGACTTCAGCAATAGTGACACCACAAATACAGCCCATAAAAGAACAAACTGATAAACTGAACCTCACCAAACTTAAAAACACTTATGCTTCACAAGACACCGGTAAGAAGCTGAAAAGACAAGCAACAGATGGGGAGAAAAGATCCTGTTCTCACAGTTTATATTCTTTAGGGAGTGTGAGGGCATCCAGAAACAAATAAACAAATGGCAAAATATCAAATCACGACTAGTGCTCTGCAGAAGACAAACACCTGTGACATGTAGGGTGTTGGTCATGTTAAACTGTGCACTTGGGAAAGAGCACTCTGCTGGGATGTCATTCATATTGAGCAATGGGAGTTCTGAGTAACAAACAGTCAGTCATGTGATGATCCAAAGGGAGGGGCAGCAGCATGTGCAAAGGCCCTGTGGTGTATACAGGCTAGACATTTATTGACATGTTTGTGTCAATAAATGATGGCAGGTGAGGCTCTGTCAATATGAATCAGACTGGAGTATGACCTCTGTTCAACAGGGAATGGATTCCAAAAGAGAGTATCACCCAGAGTTCTTGGTTGCAAATAACAAAGCTGACTTGGGCTGGTTTAACAAAGAGAAACTTACTTTATTTTTTATTTATTTTAAAAGATTTTATTGAAAAGGAATACTGGGGGGACTTTTCCGGTGGCCCAGTGGTTAAGAATTCACCTTGCAATGCAGAAGACGCGGGTTCAATTCCTGGTTGGAGAACTAAGATCCCACATGCTAAGGGGCAACTAATCCAGTGCACCACAGCTAGAGGGTCCGCGCTCTGCGTGAGGGACCCCACAGGACACAACCAAGACAGCCAAACAAATGGATAAATGGGATTTTTAAAGAAGAAAAGTAAAAGCAAAAATGAATAGTGGGAAACTCATAGATTTCTTTCTTTCTTTTTTGGGAGGATCTGAAAAACAGCACTCAGGATCAAGGGTCCAGGGACAATTCCTAAAACCACAAGGGGGGAGCCCCCTCCTGCTAATGCCCCATTGGTGATACTTCTGTGTGTGGAACTTTGGCATCCTTTCCACCCCATAGCCATTGCTTTGGCTGTTTAAAATAAAAAAAATTCTGCACAGTCTTTTTCCCTTTTCAAACTGCTCACTGCTGAATCACAGTAAGTGTTAGTTGCTCAGTTGTGTCCAACTCTTTGTGACCCTGATGGACTGTAGCCTACCAGGCTCCTCTGTCAGTGGAATCCTCCAGGCAAGAATATTGAAGTGGGTTGCCATTCCCTTCTTCAGGGGATCTTCCCTACCCAGGGATCAAACCCAGGTCTCCGGCACTAGCAAGCAGATTCTTTACTGTCTGAGCCCGCAGGGAAGCCCAAAGTCTCCTAATAAGCATGCTAAGTGACAGAGTCTGGTCACCAAGTCACATCTTAGTTGCAAAGGAAGCTGGGAATTTGAAGTTTCTACATTCTAAATTCAGGGATTAAAACTTTAAAGACTGGAATTTCCTCAGTATAAGAAGGGTGCTTTTAAAATTACTAGGGAGTCATTAAACATAGTAAAATCCATTAAGCAGAATGGGAATAAAAATAGGAATCCAAGTGAGGAGTCTGGTGCAGTATTTCAGGTGAAGGATAATGGGAGACTCAACAGGCTGATACTATATTATAGGACAGTGGTTCTCAGAGTAGGGCCCTAGACCAGCAGCATCAACAACTTCTGAAAACTTTGTTAGAAATGCAAATTTCAGGCCCCACCTTGAAACTTACTAAATCTGAAACTATGAGGGTGAATGAAGCTCGGCAATTTGTTTGTAACAACCACCCAGATGACTATGATGCCTGCTAAGACTGAGAAACTAAATATTACCATCACATTGATGTTAGAGCTTCAGTGTATGAATTTGGGAGGGGGCCATGATCCAGTCCATAGTAAACATATAATATTAAGAGGACAGCTTTGCAGAGATCCTGTGAATATAGGGTACATGACCCTTCTCTTCGACTCTCATCCCTTCCAGCCCTCCCCTCATCAGATTCACATCATACAGACAGCGTCCTTGCCTATCCCCAGACCTTCAGTTTGGCCACCCTGCCTCCAATGTGTTTTCCATGTATGAGACTGATTTCATGAAAAGGCAGTTCTCTCCATGACACCCCTTTGCTCCAAACCCCATAACTCAGAAGTGTTTTCCAAAATGTGCCTGATTCTAAGAATCATCAGGGTGTTTATTAGCACCCAAGCCCCTCCTTACAGTTCTGGAGTGAGTCTGGGGCATCCAAAATTTTATCAAGTGTCAACAAGTGACGTATATCACCCAGTCTGAGAAACACTGCTCCTTATGATAAATTTCAAGATCCTTGGCAAAGCATAAGTGTGGCTTGGTAATCTGGCCCTGCCCTTTCTCTCCTGTTTCCTGCCACTTCCCCATCTCCCCTTCTCACCCCTCTCCATACCCTCACTCACCCCCCAGCATTCCATCTCCAGCTGTGGAAAATTACTTGTGACTCCTGAGTACCCCCATTCTCCCTTGTATCACCCTGACTTAGCATATGCCTCTCTGTCTGAAAGGGTGCCCTCCCTTCTCCTGGCCACCTGACCAATTCCACGTCTTTCACTTCCAAGCTCAAGCTTCCCTCTTCCAGGAAGGCCTCCTGCCTCCTCACTCTTTGTTGAAACCCTTTATGCTTCTGCTTTGTGCCTCCCCTGCCATAACCATTTCGGTTTTTCACTGGCATGCTTCCCCAAGCAGACCAATAGGTCCTTCAGAGAAGGGAACGAATCTTCTCATCTTTGTATTGCTGGCTCCTTGAACAGAAGCAGGCTCAATGTGAGTGCTCAGTGGGTGTTTGCTGACTAAATCAGCTGGTGAATTATTATGGGTAGGACAAAGTTGCTCAACAGAACTGCATATTCCTTAAGGGCTATTATTAAAAATTAGGGGGGAAAAGGTCATTAAGCACACATACACATGTATACACTCTCTCTCTCTCTCTCAATAGTATCCAAAGAAAAGAAGAATGTCACCCAATGGGGAAACTGAGCCACTGGTTGTTGCAACCAATAATAGTAAGGATTAAACACAAATTGCTCCCTATCTGGGTCCAGATTCAAGTGAGAAATAGACAGAGGACTTTGTCAGAAATAGTGTAAAAGCTGCACTGTTTCTGGCAGTGAGACTACAGAAGGTGGAGATTTCTAAGACACGGTTGTTGTGTATGCGTGCTCAGTCCTGTCCAACTCTTTGCGACACCACGCACTGTAGTCTGCCAGGCTCCTTTGTCCAGGGACTCTCTAGGCAAGAATAATGGAGTGGGTTGCCATGCCCTCCTCCTGGGGAACTTCCCGACCCAAGGATTGAACCCGAGCCTCCAGTGTCTCCTGCATTGGCAGACGGATTCTTTACTGCTGAGCCACCGGGGAAGCCCTAAGATCTGGTTGGGCTTCTGAACATCTTCCCCGACTGAGGTCTTGGGACAGACCATCCCCCAGAAGACAGGCCAGAGCCCTGACCCACAGATGTGCTTTCACAGGGAAGCTGAGGAAGCCTGCTTCCAGAGATCAGGCGGCTCTAGGGGAGAGCAGTGAGAAGCCCCTTCCCCAATCTCAGCAGCCAGAGAAAGTCACTTCTCTTTCTGGGGGAGGAAGGAAGCACAGGGTGGCAGATGGGTGTCTCCCACATACTTCTATCCTGGGAGTGGAGAGAAAGTGGAATCACGGGGCATGGGGGCCCAGCTCCCCTCACTGACCCCCCACAAGGAAGTGCTTCAAGACGGGCTATTTGTAGAGTTGGGTTTAAGAAGGAAGTGAGAGGCAGTCTTTCCAAAGTCAGAAGGGAAATGGAAAGGTTCGCATCACGTGACTCTGCAGAGGGCTGAGAAGGCTCCTGTATGAGACTCAGAATCCAGAGTTGAAATACTCCCCAACTTCAGCAAGGTTGTAAGAAGATGCAGGAATTGCTTAATCTCTCTAGGCCTCCCTTCAGCCTCCATCAAACATCTGTCATGAGCCTGTTGGAGTGAGATGACAGAGGAAGAGCTGGACTGACTCAGTATTATCTTGGGTAACAGAAATGACTGATGCCACACTCAAGACATGGGTGACTGGAGAAATCCATGCCTCTGGCAAGCTGGTGGCTGGCCCTCCCTCATCAACTCCCCTCCCCACTTTCCTGCCAGGTCTGCCCACCTCACCAACCTCTTCCAGCATCAACTCTGCCCCAGAACTTCAAGAGTCAGGATTTGGGTTTCCTGGCCCCTCAAAGGCTATTGCAGTTAACATTTAAGAATTTTCCCACACCAAGCACTCTTTATGCCCTTAAACTAGGCCTCTGGTTAAGAGGTTCTAAGGAGTTGCATGTCTCAGAAATGAGCCTCCTTTTTATCAGATGCAGTTCTGAATTCAGCAGAGGAAAATCTCTTGGTGCACAAAGAAGCCTCCACCCCAAAGCTCTTCTTAATAATTATCTGTTGATGACAAATCTCTAGCCATATGCCTTGCCTCACAACTGTACTTCCTGCATGTGTCACACAACCTGGGCAAAGTCTGCCCAGACATCAGATACATCCTACAGATGAGGACCCCAGGTTTGGAGGGACTAACCCAGCCAGCATCCCACTGCAAAAGAGAGGCTAGAGAGGTGGTTTCCAAGGAACTTTCTTCCCAGTTGCTGAGACTAGGGTAGGGTAAATAGGCTTCTGGCTCCCAGGAGCTGGTGCAGATGGCTCCTGCCCCTTAAAGTCTGTCTGAGTCCCAGACTCTGCCTATTTGTTTATGAACACTTGTAGAGCACCTACTATGTGCCAGGTACAGTGTGAAACACTTTACAGACATTATCTTGTTTAATCCTCAACAGCCCACACTGTGCAGCCTGGGGGAAACAACTTAACCTCTACGTGTCTCCATTTCTCCAACTAAAGGGGAGAGTCCATAAAGTACACACTTTCTAGGGCTGTTGTGACAGCTCCATGAGTTCACATGCTTCAAGCACTTAGAACAGTACCTGGCACACAGAAAGGGCTACAGGATTAAGCATTTGTGGTGCAAATGATGTGACAAGGACAATGATGGATACAGAAACACAGAATAGGAGGACAGACCCATAAATCAGTCCTAGCAGGTGAGAGACAAGCTCCCAGGAAGCCACCTAGCTGGCAAAGAGCTAAGCCACATTCATACCAGAGGCCCAAAGAGCGGACATTTACTCTGGTTCCAAGATGCAGGTGCATGCGTGCTAGGTCATGTCCGACTCTTTGTGATTGTATGGACTGTAGTCTGCCAGGCGCCTCTGTCCATGGGATTTCCCAGGCAAGAATACTGGAGTGGGTTGCTATTTCCTATTCCATGGGATCTTCCCGACCCAGGGGTTAAATCCATGTCTCTTGAGTCTCCTGCATTGGCAGGTGGATTCTTTTATCATCACTCCACTACTTGGGAAGCCCAACTCTAGTCCCCTCCAATGATCAAATACAAAACACAGCTTTAGAGAAGAGTAAATACTCCTTCCAAGACATAAAGATGCACTCGCCGGCCCTTATTTACAGGTGTACTAACCCTGGAAAACCCATGTTCCCCACCTCTGACCAACTCCGAGAACAATGCCAAAGGTTTCCTGTAATGAAAGGGACTAAAAATACTTTTTGATGATGGAGAGAGTGGAAGTTGAGCAATGCCGACGGAGCGAAATACGGAAATGATACCAAATGGTCCCCAAGCAGCCAAGCAAGAAGCCCACCTGGCCTTTGATCTCTCAGTCTTGCCCCGAGACTCAGTGTATCTTGTTTTGTTCCAGGAGGCCATGCTGTGTCTCTGGGTTTGCACGCTCCAACTAATTTTCTAGAGAAAAAGTTAGTCAATCATGACTAATGCTGAGTTAGAGCATCAGAGGGTTGCCAGCAAATTGAACACCTAAAGAACACAACTTTCTCTTCTTTGCAACTCTTTGAAAGAGCGTTCAGAGCTGGGAATTTGTTTGGTGCTCTGGGGACTCAACAACCATTCCCATGTTTACTGCCAAATTATTGTTATCATCAGATACATTCCATACACCGTCATATTTTTTGTTCAATTTAACTTTTTTGTTCAATTTAACTATTTTGTTAAACTATGGTGGAATGGTTTTTATGGTGTGTAAAACTTGTCATGTGTATTATGTCCTCTTGCTCTCATCTCCTCTCAGTGAGAGACAGTCAGTATACCCACCACAGCCACCCCCTTTTACAGATGAAGAAACTGAGGCACAAAGCAGTGAAGAGCTTACCTGAGTTCACACTGCTGGCCGATGACAGCCTTCTGATGGTGCACCAGCCCCTCCTTTCATTCCTCCCAGCTGATCCCTTGGAATTCCACTTTACTCTCTGTTTGGGGCATCCTCGTTGTTATAAATCTTCTCTGTTTATAATGGCTGGTCTCCAAAAGAAGCCTCAGCCTAGCCAGGAGGAGCCTTCTCTTCTCTTTGCAAGTAAGTTTTTCCTCTTCTGTCTGGAAAAGGTGGCTTGGCAGCCAATTCAGTGAGCAATTCAGTGATTTAGGAACAAATATGTGGTACAGTTGAGTCTCTCCAGATGTGGAGCTAAATAAGGCACAGCTAGACTTTTTTTGGGTCTGACACCACTTTAGGCCAAACAAGGGGGAAAGGGAGCCCCAAGCGCACTTGTGAGAGTAGTGATAATATTCTGACTCAAGAATGCTTACTATGTGCAGGCACTCTCCAGAGAGCTGGGACTCAGGATGACTAGCTGGTCAGTTGCATGAGTATATGATAAACTATTACAGTTTTCTCCCCTTCAGTTCCCCCCTTGCAGGAGGATTTTCCACCCTTGCACTGTTGAACTCAGGAGTGGCTGTATGACTTATGCTGGCCAACAAAAAGTACACAGAGGTGACACATGTCTCCCAGCTCGTGTTGGGCTTCTCTCTTCCATGTGCCACACAGACAGGCAATGTTCCAGCAGAGGCTGCCCAGAGTCCCAGAGAAGGGTGGAGAAGCCAAGCCTTGGGCCAGTCCATAATGGCCATGTAATTTGAGCAAGCACTGTTTCTCTGCCGTGTGGTAAACCACCGATGTTTTCAGATTGTTGTTACAGCAGCAGGATCTAGCCTCTCCCAACTAGTAAGTTGGGAGATGAGATCCCACAGCTAGTACATGACTGAGGCCAGTCACTCAATCCAGCATTGAACAAATGCTTACCAACTTGTATTAACTATGCTGAGGGCTTCCCATATATTAATTCATCCTTACAATGACCCCATAACCTGTACATAGAGTTGTTACCCCAATATTTCAACCAAGGACATTTCGGCTCACACAGCTTGTAAGGAGCATATCCAGGACTTGAACCTTTGCTCTGAATTCATGTCCCAGTTTCATAATTACTAATTCATGTTGACTCCTTGTTCACTTCTTCAGGACACAGATCTTGAGAAATTGAAAAGAGCAGTATGAACGTGCCGACCACTGTCAGACTGTCAGATGGTCCTCATGTGCTCATAAAGTCAAGAAATAATGTGACCTGCCCCACCTTATGAACAGTCACCAAACGAACACGCTGTGGGTGAACAAGGAGGTGGAAGCATTCCGCACTTCTTCAACATGCCTCCATTCCTGCTTAGCTCCTTCCTCGGTTCACCCAGAGCTCCTCCCTCCCTCTGCTGCTAGTCCACGAAAGGCACACTAACTGCCTTACACTCGGACAGTAGACCAGCAGCAGCACGGGGAACAGAGACAGCGAAGACTGTGGAAGGAAACAGACGAGTGTAAGTTCTGACTTTGCTGCTTCCCAGATTTGGGACCTTAGGCAAGTTGCTTAGGTAAGTCTGCACCTGCAAAATGGGATAAATAAGACGAATCATGCCAACCTCACTGGACTGCTGGAGGAGAAAATGGGATCATTTGACAAATACCTTAGCCAGGGCCTGCCCAGGAACAGGTGCTTGACGGATGCTGGCTCCCTTAGGCGTTTACCCAAAAAGCATCGTGTGAACCCTCCACTTTCCTGTCTGCCCTTGCCCTTTGCCCCTAACCCAGCCCCCCACACACCCCTTCCAGCTGAATCCAAAGGAGCTGCTGGCTCCCAGATGTGTTTGCTGACCTGATTTGGACCTGAACACACTTCTTTGCCCTTAGAATGTGGTTTGGAAATGAAGATTGAATGTCTTGAACACTGAGCTGGGCTTAAAGAACATTAAGAGTTAAACTACAGACACATTTGGAAACTAATTCTTCTTTCTCTGGAATATCATTTACAGGGGAAAATGCAAACCATGTTCCAAATACTGACCACCAAGCAAAGATATGGATCATAACCCTTTGGAAGTGAGAGATAAATACATGTGGATGTACGTATTTATGCCAACTATTTCCTTTTATGTATTTATTTGAATCATTTAACAAAAATTACACTTTTTGACCATGCAAAAGTCTTATAGTTAACAAACATTTTAAAGTGACCAATGAAATACCATTTCTGTCTTTTTCTCAGCCCAGAATTCAGTCCTCAAGCTGAGGTGTTGAGCAGGGGATCCAAAAGTCAACTGGAGGCCCATGCCTTCTGAGTCACTGATCACCTCACCTTTTCCTTAAGAGAATCAGAGCAAGGAACGCTTTTTAAATATACAACTCTTGCCATAGTGAAGGTTGAAAGTCAGGGCTGAGAAACCTCGAAGTTTCTTCAATGAAAAGTGCAGAGGAAAGAAGTTCCATGTGACCTTTGGCACAGTGACATTTTCTCTTCATTCACAAAATTGACCAGATTGAGAGGACAGCATGGTGGGTGTTTCTTCATCACTTTATGCATGTAGTTTAGTGTTTCTCCTGGACGCAACCAAGTATCACTGAGAGGCCGAGAAGGGCAGAGACAGGGCCCAAGACTCAGACAGACCTGTGTTCAAATCCTGTTTCTGATATGAACAACTTCTAGATGGAGGCAAGAGATGTGGCCTATGGACTGTATTTCCTCAACCATCAAATGGGAAAAATAATTCCTACTTCACAGAGCATTGTGAGAATTAAAGATATTGTTCAAAAGCATCTGTGTACAATAAGTATTCAAGGAACAACTACTATCATCTTTAATAGAATCTAAGGTCAAATTGGCAATCTGGTGTTCGGAATAGTGGCTGAAAAAGACTTGCTTTTCAAAAACCCATTAGATGGAGTTTCAAGCATCAGACTAAGAATTTATCCAGTTTCTTTTATTCCTTCCAGATTTCAGATTTACTCTGAAAAACAGGGAGTTGGGATTTCTGATTAAAACTGAATCTTCCTATAAATTAAATTTATTATAAGAAGCCTATTTACTTTTTAAGTAAAAAATGAAAAGATTTTTTAACTTAATTATGCTCCTTTAGGGTATATGTAGAGACCATTATAAAGTAGTATGGACTGCAAGAAGTGTCCATAAATGTCTGTAATCCCTATATGCATTTTTCATTGTAATATAATTTTGCTCATACTCCCATCTTGAGGTAGAGTTTATCTAAGCCTGTTTAGCTGTGTGATCCACTTGGACCAATAGGTCAAGAGCAAATGTGCTATAGACAGAAGCACACTGGGGTCTACCCTCTCTTGCTTCCCTGAGACCACCAGGTAAAGAAGTGCAGGGTAGCCTAGCAAAGGATGAGAAGTTCCATGGAAGCAGTAGGCTTTCCCTGCAGGTATCAAATGCTAACTTTCAGACAAGCAAGTGAAACCATTTTGGACAATCCAGCCTCAGCTAAGCTACCACATACCTGCAGCCATAAGACTGACCCCAAGTGAAACCAACAGAGGAACCATCCAACTGAGTCCAGCCCAGATTGCTGACCCACAGAATCATGAGCAAGTGGCTTGGCCAAAACGTTCATTCAGGTTTTCTATAACATCTTATGGGAAAATCTGAATGGACTTTTTGGCGAGCCCAATACAAGAAAGTAGTTGTTGTTTTAAACAGTTTTGAAATAGTTATACACTAAAGGTAAGTTTTGCACAAAGTCTTCCACCAGCAGTTCTGTGGGCATCTGCAAGGTCCACAGTAAGTCCTCAATCTCTGGGCACTATCCCCTAAGTCACAGTGTCCTTGGTCATAGCTTCTCGGTCAAGGCTGAATCCTGTCTGAGGTCGGGCCTATCCCGTTCCCTCTCACATCACGGCAGTGCTTTAGATAGCTGGCCCCCCGACTGTCACTGCTGAGGGTCCAGGTTTGCCTTGGTTCTGCTCTTTTCAAGATCTGGTTATTCTAGTTTCTTAGATTTGATGAACTCCCCTGGTATTCTTCAGGTACATTCCATTTCTCCTCAAGAGAGTTAGCTTTGCTTTCTCTTGCTCGTACACTCTCTCCCCACCAAATTCTTTTTTCAAGTTTTTGCTGAAGTAGGGCTGCCCTGGCGCCTCAGTCTGTAAGGAACCTGCCTGCCATGCAGGAGACTCAGATTCAGTCCCAGGGTTGAGAAGATTCCCTGAAGAAGGAAGTGGCAACCCTCTCCTGTATTCTTGTCTGGGAAATGCGATGGACAAAGGAGCCTGGCAGGCTCCATGGGGCAGGCTCCATAGTCCATGGGGTCTCAGAGTTGGACACGACTTAGCAACTAAATCACCAACACCACCACACTTACATGTAAGTGTGTAAGTATGTGATCACCACCATGATTTACAGTATCATATTAGTTTCAAGCGTACAGCATAGTGATTCAGTATCCATTACGTTACTACAAGATATGGGTATAATTATACCCATATCTAGCAGTGTACTATATAGCAGTGGTCCCCAACATTTTTTGGGGGGAGCATGTTCAGGCAATAATGTGAACATGGGGCTGAAGCAGATGAAGCTTCGCTTATTCACCCACTGCTCACTTCCAGCTGTGCAGCCCAGTTCGTAACAGGCTGTGGACCAGTACTGATCTTTATCTCTTAATCCCATAAGCTCCAAACTCTTAATAAAGTCCCCTCTGAAGAGTTTGACCCTCCATATTCCTGAAGAAATGGTAGTCAGTGAGGATGCTTGAAAGTTTCTTGTACACAGAACACCACACTGGCCTCTGCAGAAGGGGAAAAAGTAAGGAGTCGGCACCAACCTCGCCCTCATGGAGTCTCTGATTTAACAGTCCTCCTGCAGTCCTTTCTGCCTGCTTTTCCCTTTGATTTGTAGACTGGTAACTAAAGAGAATTCTGCCAAGTCAGTACACTTCGAATTATTCCTAATTAACTTGAATTCTAAGATCATGTGTCATCCTTGGCTTTACCGGGGAAATTCACCCACAGCAGATCTGATTCTATGCTACTTGCCTAAGGCCATATCCTTGGCAAGGAAGATGAGGAACTAAAAATCACTTCTCCTTCTGAGTGTCCGACAGCCTAAAAGGGATCTAATGCTTTTCCTTGTAACTTTTAAGAAGATTTACTCCTTCTCTCTCTCTTTTCTGTGTTCTCTCTCTCTTCCACCTTTTAGAATTCAGGTAATATAAATAAGAAAAAGCATTCATCATACTGATCCTGTCTTTCACTTTCACTTTCACTTGGGAGGGGAGGGCTTAGAAGCGACCTGAGAGTGAGCTTCTTTGTTAGAAGAACTGTGAGACCCTGAAAGAAATTTCATGGAAAAGCAGAGGGGAATAGGAAGGGGGAATAGAGACTCTTCCATGCCAGGTGCTTTTATAGTCAGAGTTCAGACAATCCTATGAAGTAGACATAGGTACTCTCATTTTTCAAAGGAGGCCACAGAGGCCTGGAGAGGTGCAGGCGGATGCCCAAGGTCACAGAGCCTTAATTCCAGTCCAGGTTTGCTGTTGTTCATGTTTCTGCTTTTTCTACTCCCTGCCTGCTTTTCCAAGAAGAAAGCAGTGAAAGCTGAGTTGGGGAGTTGTGGTGGGTCATGCCCCTGGAAATGAAAACTCCATGCCTACCAAGATGAGTCTATTTCAGTACTTTCCAAAGAGCAAATCTATTTTAAAGTTGCCTCTGTGATAACAATAAGTGAATATCAATAAATATGCCACACATACAAAAAAAGAGGGATTCCCTCAGTAAATCAGATTTGAACTAGTTTCTTTACTACTGGACACCTCTGAATTTTTAGTATATTTAAAGTGAATCTCCAGGGGAAGATACAGGGTGATATTAGTTATGGTCCATCTTAGGCTGCCATAGCAAACAGACTCTAAAATACAGGGGCCAAAGTAGAAGTTAATCTCTCTTTCATTTATCAATACAGAGAGTGGCCCAAGGTGGCTAAGTGGCTCTCACATTTTCAATATATGGCTTCCAAGATAGCACCAGTGGTTACATTTTCTCAAGCAATGGAAGTTGCAATAGAGAGTTTAAGGCAAGAGGCTTTCCCTTTAAGGAGACAACACGGAATTACACCATCTCTTGTGCTTACTTCCCACTGGTCTGAACATGGTCATATGGACACAGATATAAAGGAAGCTAAGAAATGCACTGCCTGGTTAGGTACCCAAGTGTCAGGCCAAAACTCAGAGCATTTTATGTCACCAAAATGCAGAAAGAGAATAAACACCAAAGGGAAAATGAGCGGTTTCTTATTGTCCCCAACTTTATTTACTTACAAAACTCGTCTTTTTAATGCAACGTTCTTCAGGACTGGTACTCCGTTAAATACTCCCTCTGTCAGGATAGGGCAGTTAACGATGCGGTGACCAGCAGCCTCAGACCTAGGTTTGAATTGTCTTGACTTTAAAACAACATCAGTTCAGCTCTCACTCTACTGTGTGTTGCTGAAGGAGCTGTCATCTAGAACAGTCCTGATTTCCAGGGTGGAAGGGAAAAGAGTGTGGATGAATCATGTACCACCGCATCTAAAGGCGAGAAAATCGAAGTAGAGCCTGATGGTAATTCACAGCCTTCCTCCACGCATCTCCTTCAAGCCAGGCTTTGCTCCCAGACTTGGGATGGCTTAGACAGATCCACTCGTTCCCCTGCAGTGCCCGAGTCTGCAGAGGAGAAAGGGGCTTCCTTCTGTCTCCCTGGCCCTGATCTTCCACCTTGTTGTGCCAGTTGGAGTACCAAGAACAAGCTCTGGATGATGGTGGTAATTGACTCCTCTCTCTGTATCTACTCTCCCAAGAAGCAGAGACTATTTTTCCAGCCCTTGAATCTGGCCTGGGCTTGCGACTTGCTTTGACCGATGGAATGAAGCTGAGGTCACTCCAGGTCAGCCCGTTTCAGCCACTCCAGTAGCTGACTGCAGATCCATGGCTGAACCCAGCTAAGCCAAGTCCAGATTGATGACCCACAGCTAAATAAATGGTTGCTGTTCTACAACACTGAGTTTCAGGTGGCGTGGTACATACGAAAGCTAACTTGCGTAGTGATGGAAGCTGAAAAGGAATTGACTAAAAGGTTGTATTCTCTGAAAAACCAAGGCACTCTGAGGTTTATAGGCTATGCCCAGAATGCTGCTGTAGACCCGGGCTGGCACTGAACACTGCACCTGCTGCCGTGGACATCCGCACTGAACCACATCGTGACCGACGACCCTGGACCCTGGTGGCAGCCTCTGGGGCCACTTAGGAAAGTGGGGGGACTTTCCTGGAGGTCCAGTGGTGCAGATTCTGCACTTCGAATGGAGGTGGCATGCGTTCAGTCCCTGGCTGGGGAACTAAGATACCACACACTATGTGGCACAGTCAGAAAAAGGTAGGCAAAGTTCTTAGTGTTGACACCTGTCCCCAGAAGTAGCTCACATACAGGCAAGATGGGGCTTCCCTCATAGCTCAGTTGGTAAAGAATCCACCTGCAATGCAGGAGACCCAGTTCAATTCCTGGGTCAGGAAGATCTGCTGGAGAAGGGACAGGCTACCCACTCCAGTATTCTTGGGCTTCCCTTGTGGCTCAGCTGGTAAAGAATTTGCCTGCAATGCAGGAGACCTGGGTTCTATCCCTTGGTTGGGAAGGTCCCCTGGAGAAGGGAAAGGCTACCCACTCCAGTACTCTGGCCTGGAGAACTCCAGGAACTGCAGTCCATGGGGTCACAAAGAGCTGGAGACGACTGAGCGACTTTCACTTCACTTCACTTCACAGGCAAGATATTCTACAAAATAAATACTAATAACACACGAAGGACAGGGCAATGAACCAGCCAAGCAGGAGACCTGGAGCTGGGGTTGAGGAAGCCCCCACGGTGCGGGTGGTGGTGTTTTGGCGACTCAGTCGTGTCTGCTCTTTGCACCCCCGTGGACTGTAGCCCACCAGGCTCCTCCGTCCATGGGATTCTCCAGGCAAGAATACTGGAGTGGGGTGCCATTCCCTTCTCCAGGGGATCTTCCCGACCCAAGGTTCTCCTGCATCACAGGTGGATTCTTTACCAACTGAGTCACCAGGGAGACCTATGGTATTGCTAGACATTAACCCTTCAGTAGCTAAACAGGGAAGTTTACCACAGGAATCCTGGGGCAGGAGCCAGGGCACTTGCTGTACCAACCACTGAAAAGCATTTCAAAGTTTTAACAACTGGTAATACCACACCAGTGCATAACATGGTCCCCTGCTAACTCAGTCTCTGGTGAGGAGACTAAAATTGCATGCTTGGCTTAGATTAATCAAGATCCACCCCCATCTTGATGAACGGGGATTATGGTCACGCAGCCACTCAGTAGGTGAACAAAAGGATAAAGTCCAGGGCTTCACCAATAAGGAAGGAGGTGATAAGGGAAGATAAGTTGGCAAAAATGATCATTAGTATCTGCAACACACCACAACTCCCAGTGGATAAGATGGAGTGAGATATGCAGGACAGGGCAGCTCAAGGCCCTAGGGGTTGATCATTAGTGTGCCCTGGAACACAGCAAGGGTCACAGAGGCCCAGGGTAACCACCGTCCCAGTGTACCTATATCAGGGGTTTGCCAGAATGCGGGACTTTCCATGCGGAAACTGACAAAGCCTGGGACAAGCTGGCCACTTGGGCTCCTGGTCGCAAGGTCAGCTGGTCCGTGGTCTGCATGATGTTACTTAAGAGAAGTTAGAAAGCGCCAGCTCATGTTCTTCACCAAGATCACACTGTTAGTTCATTCATTCCTTTTCTTCAGTAAGTCACAAGTTCAATGTCAGTTATGTTTTACAATTCTGTGCTATTTTCCTTACAACTCTATGGTTAAGGCTCTGTCTAGGACTGGGGGAATCCATTTTACCCAATTTCAACTCAACAGAAATCACTGAGGTCAGGAATATCAAGGCAGCTCTGAAACATGAAAGAAAATCAAATTAACCTAAAGCAGCTGTAACATCATTTCTCTCCCCTATCCCGTTGGCAATTTGTTTTGCAGCTTATATATATATATATATATATATAAACCATGCCTCAGATTTTAGGATAAACCCAGGAAAAACAAGAACTAGGAAAGATTATTTCTTGTTTCCCTTTACAGATTCCTCTTCAACCAGAGGACTTCCTAACCCTCCACCCCATAAAAAAAAAAAAGAGAGAGAGAGAGAGAGAGAAAAGCCTGTGTCTGCATTTTCCCCCTTAGACAGAATGTTGACTTTCTTCTCTTCATTTTGACACTTTCACTTCCTTTGCTGCAAGGTGAAGTGGGCACCAGAGTCAGGGTGCCCGAGGCTCTCTCTGCAGCCTTTCACGTCACTTGAGCCTCCGAGAAGAATCTGTGTTAAGAGCTTCTCTTCAACATGATCGGACTGCTCTATCCAGCATTGTCGAGGTGAGTGGACCCTCTCGTGAATCCTCGATGTCACGTTGCCCATGAAAATGCTGACTATGCTTTAGCCTGTGATTTATGGATCCATAAATTGCTTTTTGCCACTGCCGCTTCAAGACGTGGTGAGCTAACCCTCTCGTCTGCCACGTCAGTCACCACCAGGAGTGTCTTGGTTACCTCCTCTCCGATGCGGCCTGAGATTACTTATCAGAGGCTGAGCCTAGCTTCAGAGGATGAGGTTTCTATGTTCTCCCTGCCTTTGAGCAAGCAGCTCTGCTTCCTAGGCCCTGCCCCCTCTTCTCATTTGTTTCTAACTCCATACTCACTTTCACTTACCCTAGCAGAGAAACACAAGTTTTCTGGAATCAAAGACCTATTCCTTCTAGGTGGTTTAAATTTTAGAAGCTTCCTTTTAATAAGGTCCTCCAGAAATACCTCTGTTGGTAGCTGATGCTAATCGAGTTCCTGGTTTATTTGAAAGTGGGCCGCTTTCTCTCAGTACAATGTTGGGTTCTGCTGGAGATACAGAAGGGCGTACAATTTCCTTGCTATCCTCGAAAATATAATCTAGTTGAGACAACTGAGTGCCTACTGTATACTGGGTGAGGGGTTTCTGAGCTCTGGGCCCCAGTGCAGGGATTGGGGATGGAGTTATGACAAAAGGGTCACAAATCCACAGATAACACAAGCATTACCTGCACATTTTCATCCTCCTCTTACCCAAGTCTTTACATGACAAATATCTGCTGAGTGTTCATATGCATGCCTGGTGGAATAATGTCTTAGATATGTCTGTGTATTTTTCAAAAGCATTTGGATGCAGTTGTAATCGATTAAACATAAATCCATTTAAAGGGTTTTCTGGGTTTGTCCTACTGTCACTGAGTATTTTCTCAGTCAATGGATGCCAGAAATTCATTATTATTGTGGAACTGCATGGAAAGAGTTAACATTTTAAAAGGTTTCCTTAGTATCAGGAAACTGGGGACTTTAAAGGAAAGCTAACACAGGTGCATAACAACGCCACGTGTGGGGGTTGTAGGAGAGTAGCTCACAGACNTGAGTATTTTCTCAGTCAATGGATGCCAGAAATTCATTATTATTGTGGAACTGCATGGAAAGAGTTAACATTTTAAAAGGTTTCCTTAGTATCAGGAAACTGGGGACTTTAAAGGAAAGCTAACACAGGTGCATAACAACGCCACGTGTGGGGGTTGTAGGAGAGTAGCTCACAGAATACAGGCAGAAACCCTGGAAAGGCCGGGAGATATGAGGAGAAGCACAGAAGGCTCAGTCTTCTGGTTGAATAACCCCTACACATCAGTCTATGATCCGAAAAGGACAGTTCTCTAAATAATGCACACAAAGCCTTTCTGTTAAAATGATTTAGTGACATATTAAATTATTTTATATAATTATTATACACAACATATAACTAACAAATCCAGAACATTCAAATCTTCACTTCCCTGAACAATCCATTTAGCTCCATTTCTATAGATTAAGTTTTTCAAAAGTAAAATATACTATAATTCTCCGTGCCCACGGCTCTTTATACTTTCCCAAGTGCTGTCCCTACACACTGTTTGATTGAACATCACCAAGTCTATGAAGTGTGAATAAGACAGGAATCATTATATACTACAACTGACATACAGCACTGTATGAGTTTACAGTGTACAGCATAATGATTTGACTTACATAGCATAAAATGATGACCACAAACAGTTTAGTGAACAGCCATCATTTCATTTAGATGCAATGTTAAAGAAAGAAAAAAAAATTTTTTCCTAGTGATGAGAACAGTTAACAACTTTGATATATCACATACAACAGGGTGAATTATATTTATCATATTGTCCATGACATCCCTAGTGCTTATTCATGTATCGTCTAACTGGAAGTTTGTACCTCTAAATTGTCTTCGGTCCATCCCCTTCCCCAACCACAAATCTGATCTCTTTTTCTATGAGTTTGTTTTTGAAATATAACTGACCAACACCATTATGTTAGTTACTGTTATATAACATAGTAATTCAATACTTTTAAACATTTCAAAATGATTGCCATAATAAATCTAGTTACCATCTGTCACCATACAGGATATTACATAATTATTGACTCTATTCCTCACACTGTACACATTATCTTCTTTTATTTCATAAAAGAAGTTGGAGTGTTTAGGAATAGGCAATGAATTATGCAGATATAGAATGGGCAAGGACTAGGTGAAATTGTCAGGAAAACAGATTGCAAATAAACTTAAAATGATCTTGGGACATATAAACCGGAAAGAGGCGGGGAAAGAGGAAGAAGCTCAAGTCTCATTCTTCTACTGGGCATCATCCAAGTTCTAACTAAGAATGCCATGCTCACTTTAAATGCCAGTCTCTTAAAAAGAGATATTTTAAGAGACTGCAGGAGAAAAAGTAATAAAAATATTGTTTGAAATAAATAAGAGAAAATCTAGAACAGAAAGACCAAGACACAGACTGCTGTATTACAGGAGAAATTAAGGGCAACTGACAAATTCCAGTTGGCTGAATGGGATTCAAACAATTGGTCATTTCCTCTCACAGATGGCTGAGCCAGCCTCTCTGCTGACATCCTGCATCTGGAGTGTGGCAGTGTTTTCCTCTGAAACTGCTGCTGTCCTGCTAACAAGGCACCACCTTTGATTTTCTCTCCTCTTTCCCCTCTTCACTTCCTCATTTTCCTTTTCTCACTCTTGGTGCCCTGGGATCCCTCTCCCCGCAAACCTCGAATATGTAAGCTTGTCCTCAGGCTCTGCTTGGCAAGGAACTGGGGCTCAGACACATTCCTTCTTCACATGTCATCCTAAAATACATCCTAGATGGATTAGAGCATTACAACATAGAAATAGTGCATAAAAGATGAAACAGAAACATTAGTGTATCTGTCTATAAAGATGTAAGTTATGGAGGTGTGGGAAATCTTTCTAATCTAAGAATATGATAGATTTGACTTTATAGAGTCTTAAACCTTTGCAGAAGTATTGTAAACAAAATTAAAAAACAAGAAAATATTAATGCCTTAAGCAGAAATAGGTTCAGTTCAGTTCAGTTCAGTCGCTCAGTCATGTCCGACTCTTTGCGACCCCATGAATCGCAGCACGCCAGGTCTCCCTGTCCATCACCATCTCCCGGAGTTCACTCAGACTCACGTCCATCGAGTCAGTGATGCCATCCAGCCATCTCATCCTCTGTCATCCCCTTCTCCTCCTGCCCCCAATCCTTCCCAGCATCAGAGTCTTTTCCAATGAGTCAGCTCTTCGCATGAGGTGGCCAAAGTACTGGAGTTTCAGCTTTAGCATCATTCCTTCCAAAGAAATAGGTTAACATGTATTAATAGATCAGTACAGGTTAATATGTAAAAAGCACTTAATAAATACATTTTTAAAATCTTATCAAGAAAAAATAGACTAAGAATTTGAACAAGTAATCCACACAGAAACACAAAGGATTGAAAACATATAAAAAAAAATTCAGACTTACTAAAATCAAGGAAATACAGATGAAAACAACACTAATTTATTATTTTCCTCTAACAGATTTGCTAAAATTAAAACCAAAGGCAGTGGCCCAAATCGGGGAGGGTGCAATCATGCTTTCACTAACTACTAAGGGGTCTGTAATTTGGTACATTCTTCTTGGAAATACATATCAAAAGCTTTAAATTTTTTTATCCTTTAAACTAATAAATCCACATATAAAAGTTTATCTTAAGGAAATGATTAGAGATCCAAGACTTAAGTTGAAAGACATTTAGAGCAATATGATTTTTTATTGTTGTCGTAAATAGCTGGAAACAAGACAAATACCAAAGAAAGGGACTGGATAAATAGATTTTTGAGTGTTAATAAGATAGAATTCTCTTCACCTATTTCATATTTTCATATATGAAAAGTTTGTGGGAAAATGCCCTCCACATACACTGAAATATGAAAAACTGCTTATAAAATAATGTAAAATAAAAATTTAAGTATTTAGAAAAACCCAAAGACACAGTAACATCTTCTCCAAGAAAAAGCAAAACTAAACTCAACAGGATCTTTGGAATGTTTAGAAGCACAAACATGAAAAAAAATAATGAATGAATCACTAAGTGTGTTTTTTCTAGAATAATTTTGGCTAATTTCTTAATCATAAAATATTATTTTAAAGTTATTTTGAGCCATAGACCTAAATGTAAAACATGAAACTATAAAAATTCTAGAATAAAACATAAGATAAAATCTATAGGAACTTGAGACAAGAGAAGATCTCTTAGGACATAAAAATCTCAAACCATTTTACAGTTTTAGAATAAAAAATGACAGCTGGACTTTATTAAAATTTTGCTCTTCAAAATACACTTTTAAGAAATGAAGCAAGCCACAATGAAAGAAAATATTTTCAATGCATATTTCTCACAAAAAGTTTAGAATAGATGAAGAATCCTTATACCTCAATAAGAAGATAACCCAGTTTTGAAAATAGGCAAAATATTTGAACATACAGTTTAAAGAAGAAGATATACAAATGGCCTAGGCAGTGAAAATAAGATCAAAACCATTAGTTATCATGGAAATGCAAATTAAACTACATACCCACTAGAATGGGGCTTCCCTGGTGGCCCCATTGGTAAAGAATCTGCCTGCAGTACAAGAGACCTGGGTTCGATCCCTGGGTCAGGAAGATCCCCTGGAGAAGGAAATGGCAACCCACTCCAGTATTCTTGCCTGGAGAATCCCATGAACAGAGGAGCCTGCGGAGGCTGACAGGCTACAGTCCATGGGGTCAAGAGTCAGACACAACTGAGCTATTAAACCACCACCACCAGCAGCCATTAGAACTGTTGGCAAGTATATGGAACAGGCAAAACTCACCTGCATTGCTGTGAGAATGTAAAATGATGTCACCACTTTGAAAAACTGTCCATTTGTTTAAAAGTTAAACATATTTCTACCATACCACCAGCCATTCTACTCCTAGCGAAGTAATTTAGAAGTATTTACCCAAAAAGAGTAAAAATATATATCCATACAAAATATTGTATGAGATGTTCCTAGCACTTTATTTGAAATAAAGCCCTAGACTGGAAATAATCCAATATCCATCGACAGGTAAATAAATAAGCAAATAGATGTATATTTATACAATAATGTCAAGTGGACTTTAGGAAGCATTACTGTAAATAAAGCTAGTGGAGGTGATAGAATTCCAGCTGAGCTATTTCCAATCTTAAAAGATGATGCTGTTAAAGTGTTGCACTCGATATACCAGCAAATTTGAAAAACTCAGCAGTGGCCACAGGACTGAAAATGGTGAGTTTTCATTCCAATCTCAAATAAAGGCAATGCCAAAGAATGTTCAAATTACTGTACAACCGCACTCATTTCACATGAAAGCAGTTTCATGGATACATATATTTGTCAAAACTCACAGAATTGTACACTTTAAATGGTTACTTTAAAAAGTTACTTAAAGATTCTTCCTGCATTCCTAGCTGACTGAGCTCTCCTCTGATTACTCCTTTGCTTATTACCTCTTCTCCTACTTATTATTGTATTGCTAGAATAGACTTAAGGATACAGTTACAAATGCTTCTGTGCATGTGTGTGTGTGATAGAGAGAGAGGCAGAGACAGAGATGAGAGAGAAGAGACTGAAGATTCCAAAATGCTGGGGGGAGAGGGGTTGGTAAAGAGAAAGTTCCAGAGGTGTGGAACCCAGAGGACAGGTAGAGGTATGGGACTTAGCAAGTGAAGATAGGCTATTGGGATATTTGAACTGAACTCATGAGAGTCTCAAGTAGCCTTGTCCAATAACCTCAGATGTTCTACAAATGAAGAATAATATCTTCTGAGAGATGGTCCTGGATGGGCTGATAGTTGAGGAGAGTGCTTGCACTATAGAAGTCAGTAAGAAATGAATAAAACATTAAACGGAAAGAGGGGAGGGTCAGTGGAAGCGCAGGTAACTCCAGGACGAGGGGAACCCTCTTCCACTCTCTTTGGGCCTTTAGACCCCGTCTTCTACGATGTCCATGAGGGAAAGTGCAATGCTGACCATTGATTATCATCCCACCTTAATTTCTCAAATCCGAACTTCACAAATATTTGTCAACTTTCTTGACTTTCAAAGTGAAGAAATTAGGAAATGGAGTTTCTTCTGCCCTAATTATTGATAGGTCTTTGTCTGATTTTCCTAAGAATCACCATATGTGGTCTCTTTCCAGCTGATGGAGGTATGATGCTCATGATGTAGATCCATCTCCAGTAAGTATCATGTTCGATCTTTCCTTGTAAAAGGAATGCACTATTTTGCATATAATAAGTCTATTGACATCCTTTGCTTTCTACTGGCATGGTGAAGATATAGTCCTAGTCCTACTAAGGACTACATTTTCACCTACTAATTGGGTTGTGAGTTTGGAACTGTAGCTGAGAAGATCCGTGCCAAGTAAATGTGTTATAATGACTTTGGTCTGTATCATCAGTCTTAGATAATTGTACCACAGCTGACATGACTTCCTTCCAGAGGCAGACTGTTAGAATGAATGACATAATAATGCCATGATTAATCTGACCTAGCCCTCATGGGAGGGTGAAGAGGTACAAATCCACAGGCTGCTATAACTAATGTCAAATGATCCATCAACAAGGCATTTGTGGGTAAAGCATCAATCCTAAAACACACTGTTAAAAATAACGCCTGGTGGAAATAAGTATGTAGCCCTCTAGACCCTGATAAAGAGGGCAGTTAACCTTATAAGTGGGGCACACTTCTGATATTTTAATTTGGGATTTCAGAATTGAGGTTGCTGATACTCATCACTGCATCATTCTTGAGAATACAGAAAGACCCCCCACACCTTATGTTTTTCAAACCTATGTTGAAACTTATATATGATATTGCTGAATGATACTTTGCAAATATTAGTAACTGATCTCTGTGTGGTCAATTGTGTACCTGATTAACCTTAGTTGCCAAGATAGCAATGAAAAGAGCACTCTTACTATTTTTTGATGTTTTATTTCTGATCATGGTTGTAGAAGAACTGAAAAAAATGGCTTCAGGAGAGAATAGTTAGGAGGCTAATTAATTAAGGTCGGTTTATAGTTTTGTTTTCGAGGCATTTATTGGTCTTAACTATAAGATTCTATTTTCATTGAAGATATTAGGGATGACGAAGGGATAGTGAGGCAAGCAAGTAAAGGCACGCTTTGATAGCTGGGAGAGCAGGAGTATGGGGCCCTGCCAAGCTGACTGTACTCTATCCTGCTTTCAAAACTAAGAATGAGATAGAAAATTCCAAAATACTAGGGATTAATAGGAAGAAATATCCCAAGGGTCCCTAGAGGCATAGGATTAAGACACACACGGGAGAATAAGGCTTGAAAAGCTCTGTTTGGAGGGTTTTAAATGCATTACATGTATTCTCACAGCTCTGTGAGACAGTATTACTATTGCCTCTATTTTTCAGGTAAGAACACTGAGGCCCAGAGAGAAAATATGGGCATATTCACAAAGCTAGTAAGTGGAGGAAGAAGAATTTTCATCTGTACAATGTGAGCTGGAACTCTCTTAGGTATATTATGCTTAGTAGGGAATATGGTGCTATGCATGCTAAGTCGCTTCAGTCATGTCTGACTCTTTGCAACCCCATGGACTGTAATCTGCCAGGCTCCTCTGTCCATGGGGATTCTCTAGGCAAGAATACTGGAGTGGGTTGTCATGCCCTCCTCCAGGGGATCTTCCTGATCCAAGGATCGAACCCACCTCTCTTGCATCTCCTGTATTGGCAGGCAGGTTCTTTACCACTAGCACCACCTGGGAAGCCCTAGTAGGTAATATGTTATATCAAAAGTATTAATAGCTAGCATGGTATCCTTCATATGATAGATGTTTAAGAGGTGCCAAAAATGTTCTACAGTATTAATTTATTTGGATTCCATAGCAAAACAAACCAGCTGGTGTCTATAGATTTTAAAGTGTCAAACCAATAACAAATGGCAGTCCATAATAAACTGTGGAAAATTCTGAAAGAGATGGGAATACCAGACCACTTGATCTGCCTCTTGAGAAATCTGTNCCGGAGTTCACTCAGACTCACGTCCATCGAGTCAGTGATGCCATCCAGCCATCTCATCCTCTGTCATCCCCTTTTCCTCCTGCCCCCAATCCTTCCCAGCATCAGAGTCTTTTCCAATGAGTCAACTCTTCGCATGAGGTGGCCAAAGAAATGGAGTTTCAGCTTTAGCATCATTCCTTCCAAAGAACACCCAGGACTGATCTCCTTTAGAATGGGCTAGCTGGATCTCCTTGCAGTCCAAGGGACTCTCAAGAGGCGATGCATATTTAAGTGAAAGGAGGCACTGTCAAAAGACTGGGCTTGGATTTGAATTTTGCTTTCAGCGCACATTAGCAAGCTTGATTTCTCCTAACTTCAATGTTTCATCTCTCAACTGAGTGTGATAATACTTCTATTGCATAGTTGTCTCCAGGATTTGAGATGGAAGCAGAGCACCTGGGCATCCCAGGTGGCACTAGTGGTAAAGAACCTGCCTGCCAACGCAGGAGACACAAGTAACACGGGTTCAATCCCTGGGTCGGGAGGATCCCCTGGAGGAGGGCATGGCAGCACACTCCAGTGTTCTTGCCTGGAGAATCCCCATGGACAGAGGGGCCTGGTGAGCTACAATCCATGGGGTCTCAAAGAGTCCGACACAAACAAAGCAAAAGAGCATGCATGCACACCCAAGACACAGCAGAAACTCAAGCAAGGGGAGCTAGCTGGTGGTGCTGCTGTAAATTAATATGAGTTCTCATTGCCTGAGCACTAGACTCTGAGTAAAGACCTGGTTTTGGATCCTGACTCTTTCACTTAGTAACTGTAAGATGAAATATTATTCAAGAAATTTGTATTTATTTATCCTGAAACTCTTCACTTATAAAAATGACTACAATTTCTCTTCTTACTTTTAATTTGAGGTTCAAATGAAATTACATATGTGAAATAGCTTTTAAACATGTGTGTTAGTTACTCAGCCATGTCCACTCTTTGTGATCCCGTGGTCTGTCCATGGAATTCCGTAGGCAAGAATACTGGAGTGGGTTGCCATTCCCTTCTCCAGGGGATCTTCCTGACACAAGGATCAAACCCAGGTCTCCTGCTTTGCAGAGGCAGATTCTTTGCCATCTGAGCTACAAGGGAAACCCAGCTTTTAAATATAAATGTCATATAAAAATAGAATCCCATTGCTATTAAGTCTTTGAAAACTAATCATCTAGGTTAGAACAAATATGTCAGTATATGTATAACAAAGGTATCACCCTAATAGGAATACAGGGTAGAATTCCTCCTATATTTTTAGAAGTCCTAATAACAATGACAACCAAAAAACAAACAAACAAAAAAAACCCTCCAATTGCAATCAAATTACAAGAAATGTTTGGTTAACATAAGGGGAAATTGCCTAATTTTAAGCATGAGGAAACATTTGAACAGGCTTACATGGGTCACAACAGACTGTCTACCCGAAGGGCAGGATTACCAAGAATGATCAGCCCTCTGTCCTGGGTAGTTTACCAAAGAATCAAAGAGTCTGAAAGCTCAGAAGGGACCAGGGAGAGTTCAGCTCATCCCGCTTGCTTGACTGAAGAGGAAACTGAGAGCCAGAGAAGGGAAGGTACTCAGTCACCAGGACCCCAGTGAGGGGCCATGGGGCGAGCCTGCCACCTGCCTCTGCCTTCGGCTTCTGCTCGGTGTTCTCCAGGACGACACTGTGGCTTCTGTTCCGATGCCTGCCCCACTGGCATTAAAATCCCCGTATCTGGTAAATGGGAAGCACCAGGGAGCAAACTGCAAGCTGTCTGCTGAGCTAGAGGAGAAAATCGCCCTGGGATGTTCCTGCGTCGGGAAGTGAAGGGCTGGAAATCCATATCTGAAGGTCCCCCTCCTCCTGTGTTTATGATATCATCCAGGAAACATTTAAACAACATGCATGGAACGAAATGTCTTGCCAGGTGGTAGCGGGCGATATACAGACAGACCCTGACTCACAAAGAAAGACTACAGAGATCCCATACATACAAGCAGCTGCTGCCATCCGCCCGGCCCCCACCACCTTGCAGCTGTCACTGGCTGTGTAAAAAAATTAAAAAAGAAAGAAAGGGGCTAGAGACAAAACTTGGACCACTTGCAAATTCGGCACATTCAGAGGCAGAGGCAGGGAAGTTGTGGAAACAGGAACCACATAATGGAATGGACTCTCAGGATATATTTTCAGCCACGGATGATCTGACAGCAGTCCCTGCTCCCTTTGCCCTGAAAAATCTCCTCCCAGGAAGGTCTTCTCCCATCCATGCTGCCAGAAATGTTGTCAGTGTAGCATGGTGTCTTAAAACCTTTTTGGAAGAAAGGAAGGCAGACAATAAATAATAATTAATTTACCACTAGATAGCTCTTTCAAAAGTCACTCTCCTTTATAACAGTTAATAATCAAGTATCTACCTCACGGGATTGTTGGGAAGATAAAGTCAATCAATGAACTAAAAATCCTTAGCACTGTGCCTGATAAGTGATATAACACTAAATGTTTTTAAAGGATCATTTGTAGCTCTCTTCCATTAATGTATGTAAAATAGATAGCCAATGGGATTTTGCTGTATGGCTCAGAGAACTCAAACTAGGGCTCTGTAACAACCTAGAGGAAGTGGGATGGGGTGGGAGGTGGGAGGGAGATTCAAAAGGGAGAGGAAATATGAATACCTATGGATGATTCATGTTGGTGTTTGGCAGAAACCAACACAACTCTATAAAGCAATTATCCTTCAATTAAAAATAAATTAATTTAAAATTTAAAAAGACTATTATTAATAGCTCTCAGGAATTCCCTGGCAGTCCAGTGGTTAGAACTCGGTACTTTCACTGTGGAGGGGTTCAATCCCTGGTCTGGGAACTAAGATCCTGCAAGCCACATGGCGCAGACAAAAGAAAAATATATAACTATAGTTATTCCTATTTTACAGATGCAACAACTGAGGTGTATAGAACTTACTTTCCCTAGCCCATATAACTTTGAGGTAGAACCAGCATTCAAATCTGTCTCTCAATCCTATCATCTTAACTACTGTGCTATAAACAGCCATGTGCTTAGCACTGGTGGCACGTGGGGGTGAGGTGGCAGTGGAGGGATATTAGAGCCTATCATTCATAGACTAGCAATAATTGAGTTAATTCTTGCTAATCTGTGAATTTCCTCCTGGACAACAGCCATGCTCACTTGCATTCAGGAAACAGGATCTTTGACTGGTGAAGGGAGTCAAGTAGATTATTTGGGGAAGAAAAGGGAAGACCTGGGCAAGGGACCACAGCTGGATACTGAGTAGAAATCCTGGAGACAGAAATGACAGATAGATGGGAGAGATAGAAAAGTAGATTGGAGGGAGTCAAAGATGAACTCCAATCCACGTGACATTTCATCTAGGTCTGACCTAGGAAAGGGGAGGAAGACTTCCATCTCCCTGTCTCCCCCACCCCACCTCTCGCCCCACGCATGGCTCTAGATAACTTAGTACTTTTGGTAGATGAGAGAAAGGTTAAATAAACTCCTGTGGGCTGGTTGGAAACATAACCCTTCCACTCCTGTTCGTAATGCATTTCTTTTGGGAAATGTGTGCTGAGTTCCAAACAAATGACTTGCAATTTAATACAATGCGTGTACACTTTGGGTCTCCGAGGGCTGGGCGCTGTGCTGGGTGCTGAGAATACCAAAGGAAATACAAGGCCAGGTCCCTGGCTTTGAGCAGCCGGGAGCCCTGTCAGGGAGAGAACGGTAAGCTCCCAAGGGACAAGATGCTGAGTGTAACGGGAGAGGTGTATACAAAGTGCCTTGGAGCACAGAGCAAGGGAATGGTGAAACCACTTTTAAATCAACGTTTAGAATCCAACCTCTGCAAGTTGGAAACTGCATGCAATGCATTAAAAGTTACGGGAAGGACACTCTTACCCTTTTGTTCTGAATGAACTCTTTCAACAGAACTATTGCCTGCTGTTTTCCTGCCAAGTGGTGGTATCAATACCTGTTGGGTTTGTTTGTTTTCCTAAGAGGTTAGAGAGAGGGGTGATTGCACGGACTCTACTCAGACTGCTCGGATTTGAATCTGACTTCCATTTACCAGCGCTATGACCTTGACTTTACCTCTCTTAGACTCAGTTTCCTTATCTGTAAAATGGGGTGAACAAAAAAAATACCCTAGTGTTCCTGGGAGGACTAAATACCTAGAAAGTCCATGTTCCAGAATGGAGTGAACCTTCACTAAATCTGCCTATTGCTACCCAGATGATAGACAGGACCTTCTGACTTCAAATAACTTCATGAAGTTGTTCAAGAACTGTGTTCCTGAGAGTTTTAAATGATACACAGATGAGCATATTAAATTTTTAATAGCATATGTTTATAGTCACATGATAGGGAGGAAATATATATATCAAATGCTACATTTTAAAGATATTCTTTAACGTACTCACAGATACAGAGAACAGACTTGTGATTGCCATGAGGGGGAGGGAGAGGAGTAGACTGGAATTTGGGGAGGAATTTGGGGTTGGTTGGAGAAGGAAATGGCAACCCACTCCAGGATCCTTGCCTGGAAAATCCCATGGACAGAGGAGCAAAGAGTCGGACACGACTGAGCAACTAATACACTTTGGGGTTGGTTGGTAGATGCAAACTATTACATTTAGAATAAATAAACATCAAGGTCCTACAGTGTAGCACAGGGAACTATATTCAGTCTCCTGGGATAAACCATAATGGAAAAGAATGTTTTTAAAAGAATGCATGTATGAGTCACTTTGCTATACAGCAGAGACTGGAACAACGTTGTAAATCAACTGGACTTTGATAAAAGATAAAAATAAAATTAAAAAAATTTAAGATTGTTTTCCTTAGAATGAATAAAAATTTTAGAAAGTATATTAAGTGAAAGGAAAACTATTTAGAAAGCAATAGTCAAATATTACTTCTTCTCATCCAAAATAAAAGTAACAAGATGACTGTGATACTTAAGTAGAGACTAGAAACAGAGGTTTCCCTTAAAATTTTTCTTTTTCTCCCACCCCCACCCCGACTAGGCATGGCTTGAATTAATTTAATTTTGTTAACTTTAAATAATACATATTAAAATGTCTAAACTTTAAAAGAAGGGATGGGTGGAAACATGGCAGAAATGAGGACCTCTCTTCCTGTGTTTTCTCACTGTAATGAAATTCAACACTTTCATCTAGGACTCTGGGTGAAAACAGCATTTTCTAATGTCCCAACTAAAGAGAAAGTACATCTGAATAGTAGAAAGAATGCCTTCTGCATGCCCCCACTTTCTTGGCCCCGATTTCAATCCTGGTGGAAAAATTCCCTGAAGCCGACGACAGCTGAGTTCCTCACCAGGAATTCGATGATCAGATTAGGACAATGACACCCTGAGGTTCTGGGGGCCCTGGACAGCCTGTGATGCACACAAAGACCAGAGAGTGGCCTGCCATCTGTCCATCTCCACCACACGAGCCGAGGGAGCTGAAGTGAGAGGGGATTCAAGTTTGGGGTTGGGGGGCTTGGGGAAGAACCATAGAAAGGAGCAGAAGGACAGGCGGTGTCAGCTTGTACCCCGGATTTCCCCAGAGTCTCAGTAAGGCCTCTGGGGCACCCAGTCCCCTTTACCCCTTCTTTGTAAAAATCACCTCCAGGAAAGTCCCTCTGTCTAAAACAGCAGTTGGCCTTTGAAGCCTATGAATGGTCATGGCTAGCTGGGGTTTCCCTGGGGTCAGCATCTCCGTCTGGGTGCCTCATGACCCCACGTGTCATCTCCATTGACAGCCTTGCAGAAAACAGGTGGAGCATCTCAAGGCACACACCACCATGGGACACTATTTGCTAGAGGCTTAGCTCACGAATTTGAGCAAACTCCGGGAGATGGTGAAGGACAGGGAAGCCTGGTGTGCTGCAGTCCATGGGGCTGCAAAGAGTCAGGCACAGCTGAGCAACGAAATGACAACAAACAGCTCATACCAGCCTGCATGTCCTCTCTCCTCTCTTACTCCTCCCGTGGGGATGTCCTCATCTAACTGATCATGGTCACCTTCTTTCCACCAACCTGGTCACAGTCTTTACGTCTCCTATCATGGAAAGGGAAGCATAATCACAGGGCCCTCCCTGGGAGAGAAAGGTACAGAGGAAAGAGTATTCACTGAGGCATGGGCAGGGGCTTTCAGACAAATCCCTCCATTTCAGCCACAAGAATAGGATTGTTAAGTAAAACACAGAACACTCAGGTAAGTTGGAACGTCAAATAAGAAACAAATGATTTTTTTAGAAATAAGAATATCCTGTGCAATGTTTAGGACATACTAATACTAAAATAGTATTTTCGTTCATCTGACATTCCAATTTAACTGGACGTCTATATTTTTATTTGCTAAATTTAGCAACCCCGCTCTAAAACAACCTCAGGGACTTCCTTGGTGGTCCAGTGGTTAAGAGTCAGCCTGCCAATGTGGGGGACACAGGTTCAATCCCTGCTCCCAGAAGATCCCACATGCCTCAGAGCAGCTAAGCCACTACTGCAACCACTGAAGCCCAGAGCCTAGAGCCTGTGCTCTGCAACAAGATAAGTCACAGCAAGAAGAAGCCCTCGTACCGCAAGGAGAGAGAAGATCTCGCACAACAATGAAGACCCAGCACAGCCAAAAATAAATCAGTAAGTGAGTAAATAAAAAACTCATGAGGCTGGCTTTATTATTCTTACTTTAAATGTGGGGAAAATAAGCCTTCGAGAGATTAAGTAACTTGCCTGAAGCCACAGTACTTGCAGGTGACAGAGGTGAGATTTCAACCCAGACTCATCAACTTCAAGACCAGTACTGGTCCCACAGCAAATAGGGAGCCAAGCCTTTAATGAAAAGGACAGATGGGATGTTAATGGAGGAAACTGAGGCTTCTCTAAGAATCTGGGGGAATTCTTGGATGCCTGGCTCAAGATGTAGACAAATCACTCAATAAACAGTACGTGGATGTAATGAACTGAACTAGCGCCACGCTTGATAGCTGGGAGACTCGTCTCCTTTCCTAAAAATGCTCCTAAGACTTGTTCTTAGCCCCAGCTCAAGTCCTCCTTCAACACCACCCTTCAGCGCCCATGGCTCAAGATGTAGACAAATCACTCAATAAACAGTACGTGGATGTAATGAACTGAACTAGCGCCACGCTTGATAGCTGGGAGACTCGTCTCCTTTCCTAAAAATGCTCCTAAGACTTGTTCTTAGCCCCAGCTCAAGTCCTCCTTCAACACCACCCTTCAGCGCCCAAAGGGAGCACTTCACCCCATGTGTATAGGTAGTGGGAGATGAGGTCATGGGACACAGCTCCAAGAGAAGCTTTGAGTTGTGTTACATCGATTTAACACATGGAGGAAACCCACAGGCCTGAAGAAACTGGCTGGCCCAAGGAATAAACCAGGCGTCTCTTGGCTGGACAACCTACAAAGCTCAGCGTTTGGAGTCCAGTCACCTTGCTTGAACCAGGCTGCCTCACCACAACTTGAAAACATCTGCCTTCACTTTTATTAACATTGTTTTAGGGGAGCAGGGGCCGTGGGGATGAGAAGAGGAAAGGGCTGCCCCGCTAGAACTCTTTTTAATCTGAAGATGAGATCCATCAGCAAATGCAAGGCTCTTTCAGCCTCGTTTCTTTCTTAGTTTCTATGAATCTGCAGACAGGAATCCAAACAGAACGCATGTAGCTCATAGGTGCCCACAAACCTCTGGTCCCAAGGAAAATTGCTGCGGCTCTGTGTATAGGAGAACATCACCCAGTCCTCACCTAAGTCTCAGTTTTTTCCTCCAGATCCTCACTGGAGGAGCTGTGGCAGATAAAGTGTAGTAAGGGTTTAAAAAAAAAAAATGGTATTGAGAGAAAATGTGGACCCAAATCCACTACCACCAGGAAGTTGACTACCTTATAATCATTTTATTTCCTGACAATCAAAGCAATAAACGCTCACCGTAGAAACGTTTGAAAATGCTGAAAAGGCTAAATAAACAATAAAAACTATCCAACATTGCATCATGCAGAGCTATAACCTGTCCTAAAATTGTGGTGTATTTTCTAAGGATCTCTGTCCATATGATAAATATAATTGACTTTATTTCTACTTTTTTTAACCAATCAAAGCAATAAACGCTCACCGTAGAAACGTTTGAAAATGCTGAAAAGGCTAAATAAACAATAAAAACTATCCAACATTGCATCATGCAGAGCTATAACCTGTCCTAAAATTGTGGTGTATTTTCTAAGGATCTCTGTCCATATGATAAATATAATTGACTTTATTTCTACTTTTTTTAACCTAACAAATCATAGACACTTCTCTCAACACTGTTAAAGGCTCTCTGAAGAATCTTTAAAACTCTTGATGAATATGCGTTGAAAGTGGTCATAGGTAATTTAATTATTCTCCTCGTGTTAAACATTTAGAATGTTTCCAGTGTTGTCCCTAATTGAAACCACATATCAGTGAGCATATTCACGTACTTTGTTCCTTAACTGTTATTGAAGTATTGTTGTTGTTTAGTTGCTAAATCGTGTCCTATGCATAGCTGATTTAAAATGTTAGTTTCTGGCGTACAGCAAAGAGATTTATATATATATATATTTCAGATTCTTCTCCATTTAGCTTATTGCAAGATGTTGAGTATAGTTTTCTGTACTATACAGTAAGTCCTTGTTGAGTTCCCTGTGCTATACAGTAAATCCTTGGTTTCACATATGTTTTTATCAGATTTTTGGCACCTGTTCCCTCAAGTCTAGAATCTAATATAAAGGGCATCTAATTTGATCCAAAGATATGTTACCTTATCATGTTTTCTGCTTTACCATGCTCTACAAAAGGCTATGGCTTCCAGAGGCCCCACCAGCTGACCTATCTGGAGAACCACAATGGTCAGTTACACAGGAATGACCGGGTCCCTTGTGGAAATCCAAATGAAAGGGATTCCTACACAGCAGGAAATCTGAGCGACAGCATCCCCCCACTCGCCACCTCCTTTAACTCAGGCCATGATTTACAAGATAGAGAGAGGGACAGAGGGAGAGAGGAGAGAGAGAGTGGAGGAGAGAAAGAGAATCCCAAGGATGATTTTCAGAGAAACCACCACACAATGTGATTCCACGGGCAACATGACGATAAAAGTCCTCAGAACTGCGCCGCTTGGTATTTTAACAGAACCGTTGCTTGCTGATTTAGTTAATGATAATGTTGGGTTCCAAATTTGCTCTAAAAGGGAGTTTTAAGTGTTCTCAACTTGGACAGGACTGGCTTAAAAATAAACAAATAAGTTATATAAGTCCAAATTTTGGAGGATCGGGTTTTGGAAGCCAAGACTCTGGTGTAGGATTAAAGGGGCCTGCCTAACATCTCGTGGTTAGGCCTCACGTGCCGCCTGCAGGGTGGAGCAGCAAAGAAGTGTTCCAGCTGTCCCCAAAATCCAGCCTCTAATTTGAGCGCCAACACTCACAAGGAACTCAGGCAGAGTGCACCCCACAGCTCCTAGGAGACACACTTGGTGCTTAAAAGACAGCGAAGAGAAAGAAAAGAAGCAAGCGCAACCACCAGTAGATGATGACAGAGTTCTTTTTCTCTACTCTCTCCCAACGTCAGATGTTGTGAAAGGCCCATGGGTGCTGTTCGAGAGCTGTCATCTTCCACTCAAGAGCTGGCTGCATCTGGGTAGGAAATGAAGTGATTACTATGTGTTGCCTTTTTAAAGTGTGCAAGGCACCTCCAGGAAGAAAGATGTCACGTTCCGCAAACTTACCAGTGTGGATGGAGCCCTCCTTTGGGTCCAGCTCTGGGAGACACTGCAAGGGTCAAAAGAAACCCAATGCTCTGGTGGGGTCCTGAGTCTCCCATGCACTCCAAGAGTGATACGGATGTGTGAAATGTCACAAATGAGTCCATTCACTCACATATTAACGTCACAGAATTATTAAGAGCTAAGTAAGTGAAAGGCACTGAGGGTCTAAGGGTTAAAGACACAGTAGACTAGGTTGAGCCCTCAGATTGCTTGTTGTAGTTGAGGAGAATAGCTGTGTTCACAAATAGCCAGAAAATGCTACATTACCCATCACTATTGTTGATGTAGACCAAGGATCTACGTGGGCCAGGGATACGACGCAGCAGCACTACTCAGTTCTAAGCCAGTAACTGGCTTCCTGAAACCCAGCCCCAGTGTGGCTGGAGCTTCATATCTTCCAAAGCAAGAAAATGTACCTTTTTTTTGGTAAAATATCCTAATTTGTTTAAGTTGGCTAAATTTTTTAAACTATGCAAACTAAACAAAACATACCTATATGCTGGACCAGGGCAAGCCACCAAGGTGAACCTCTGAGGCAGACTACATTTGCTAATATGGACATAGGGACATATACCTACCCTTATGAAAAAAAAGCACTTTATACAAGCCATATATCTAATATGATCACATTTTTATTGCAAAACCATGTATTTACACACAGAAAAAAAAATGGAATGCTACATAGAATGTTAGTAGATATTCTGGTTGGCAAGATTACAAGTGATTTTTTCCCCCTCTTTGTTTCTCTGTTTAAGTGAAATTTTTACAATGGGCATGCATCACTTCAATAATCAGAATTTTCAACAAAATTTAAAAGTTTACAGAAAAGACCCAAGTGCTTTTAGATTAGTAGAGATAAAATATGAAAGCCTTAAACAATAAGAAAAATTTAAAAAGAATAAGAATTAATGAGAAATATTAAGAATAATAAAACCCAAGTAATAAAGAAATAAATTATCTACATTGGACATTTACACTGGTGCAGGAGGAAGGATACTCACAATGGAGTTTACAGGCATTATCTTTCTTATTCTTTGAAACTTCCCTGTAATGGTACTACTGTTGTTCCCAAGCACAGGGAAAATGATGAGGCTTAGAAAGCCTAAGTAATTTGTCCAAGCTCACAGAGCATAGAACTAGAATTCAAAACCCAGGTCATCTGCCTCCAGAGGCTGCATGTTAGCCTGACCTTAAGTACAAGATCCCCAGAAGCAGAGTAAGGGGGGGAAGATCAGGGACACGGGGATCTTTGATCAGGCCTTGAAGACCCAGAAAGAGTTCAGCCCCTAGGAGTACTGGGGTGGGGTGCCATTGCCTTCCCCATAGATAGAGAAAGGAAACAATATTACCAAAGAAGTAGAGATGATGCCAGGATATAAGAAGATTTTAAACTTAATGAAGTAAGGATAGTAGGCTGGGGAAGTCAGAAGAATCCTATGGACCTAATGCCAGGCTAAGGAATTAGACTTTATTTACAATCGGTGGAAGTCATTGATGTTTCCAGCACAGAAATAAGATGGGTGCCATGCCAAGACCACCGTTAACGGAATTTCACAGACTGGGTGGTTTATACAACAGAAGTGTGTTTCTCACAGTTCTGGAGGCTTGAAGCCCAGGATCAAGGTGCTGGCAGGCTCGGTTTCTCCTGGGGACCCTCCCCTTGGTGTGCAGGTGGCCACCTTCTCACTGTCTTCCCGTGACCTTTCCTCTGGTGTCTCAGCGTCCTCTTCTTATAAGGACACCAGTCGGTTTGTGTTAGTGCCCACCCTGATGGCCTCACTTAAACTTGTTTCCTCTGTGAAGGCCCTGTCTCCTAACACAGTCGCATTCTGAGGCACTGGGGGTCAAGACTTCCACATGTGAATTTGAGGGGGAACCCAGTTCAGCCTGTAATAAATGATGATGCAAAAAGAGCACTGAACTTGGAGAGTCAGAAGCCCTGAGTCTGAACGCTGCCAATACCACTTATTATTAGATGTGGGACCTTAAGCAACACATTTAAGCACTTTGCCCCTCATTCATCAAATAAAAAAGCAGCTGATACAGTTTGTCTGCACTGCAAGGTTGTGGTAAGGCTGAAATGAAATAATTAATGTATTTTTAATGTATTGTGCCACCCATTTTAAACATTTAGGGCCCCTACTGTAACAAAATGCATTTACATTTGAATTTTAATCTATAATTCTGAATTAATAAACATTTGTTGAATATCTATAATGTGGAACATGCTGGCATCAATGAATTTCCCAGACCTCATTTAATCCTCACAACCTCACTGGTTTGGAAACAGACCACCTCCTAATACAATCACCCTGAGGGTTTGAATGTAACAAATGAATGGGGTGTGCATATATTCAGACCATAGCAATGATGTCATCTATTTTCTATCCTTTTTTTTTTCAGTACAAAGATAGCTCAATGTGAGCAGTAACCATCTATGCTCTGGAACCCTAAAAATGCCTCAGTGGAAAATGTGTTCTTAATTGTTGCTAATATTCTTCTCCTGATTTTCCTGCAGCTCTAACTCCATGTGGCCAATCCAATTTCAGCACAAGGACACATCCAAAGCCCAGTCAAAATAGCCCTGTATGCATGCATGCTGAGTCGCTTCAGTCATGTCCGACTCTTTGTGGCCCTATAGACTGCAGCCTACCAGGCTCCTCTGTCCATGGGATTCTCCAGACAAGAATACTGGAGTGGGTTGCCATGCCCTCCTCCAGGGGATCTTCCCGACCCAAGGATTGAACCCCTGTCTCTTACATCTCCTCCACTGGCAGGCGGATTCTTTACCACTACCACCACCTGGGAAGCCCCAGGAGATTTTTAAAGTATATTTTAAATCTCTGATCTGCGTCTTTGAAAAGAAAATTCAAGAGGATCCAATTCCTAGCCCCCCAGCAATTCTGGTCATTCCTAAGTTGTCCAAAACTCGATGCTGCGCTTCCATGCTTCTATCTGTACCTTAGACCACAAAGATGATCCTCTCCTCTCACACTTGTCCTCAATCTCCCAATTTTTTATTATTTAATTCTTTCTTATAGGACAGGGGACAGGGAATAATCAGGGTCCACCCCATTACACCCAGACACGTCTCTTCAGTGCTGCAGAGTGTACCGGACACTGGCATGCGTCTTTTTAAACCAAAGCTTGTTTTTCACTTCAGTGCTATCTCCCGATGCTCCCAACAACTCAGACAATTACGAGGCAATTTAGTCTTTGCAGGGAAAACATAAATGAGACTTTGGGAAATTTCTCTAACAGATTTAAGGCTGGTTAGTGGTGCAGGCACTGGCTGATCCCCGCATCCTTCTTAGCAGGACTCATAGCCAGTCCCCAGAACAAGCTATAGCTCTGCAGTCCCCTACAGAATATTAAGGACGTTGAAATGTCCCAGAGATGCCCCCAGAGTAATTTTCGCTTTCCCGGAAAGCACAGTAATAGATACCCATCTATCTCTAAATGCAGGACTTTAAAAACAAAGAGTTACGTTGTCTAGGGGAGAGGGGTGATTGGTTTTTTTCAGGAGGGGGTCGTATTTTTAAAATGGTTTTCCTTTTGCAAAGTGGCAAATTTCCTAACGTATTTTTTACCCTCCAAGTTCTTGCAACCTTTTTTGGCACCCTCTCCCTGTGTCAAACGGCAAACCCAATGGAAGTCATTTGGAAGGCAGGGGCTGATGGCAGAAAAATAGTCTCTCCCCTCAACTGCTCCGTCCGGGTGATTTGTTTTCCTCACTGATGGAAAGGGAACCGAAGAGTGTTTTGCCCACTCCAAATCTCTGAAACTGGAGTTATGAGGTCATATGGAGGAGGCCAGGCAAAATAGTTTTGGGGGTGGTTTGATGCTTTCTGAGGCCTTTTACTAGTGACCTGCAATACTAATTACCCAGCCTTCCTGTCTGAATAAGACATTTAGATGATGATTCACGGCTGTGGAAGCCAGCGTCAATAAACAGGCCGCTGAAATTCAACTCTTGCATTTCAAAACTGGATTCTCTGGACCCTCACAGGCAAATCCAATATACTTGCAATCAAGACAAGTGTTGGGTGTAGGAAAAAGCGCATGAAGTACTAGGTACATTGGGGAGAAAGCAGTGTGATGGTGGTCCGCCATGCGTACAGAGAGTAGAACCATTTCCCTCAGCCGTGGTTCCACCATTCATTAGCTAAGTGACAGTTAGCAAGTCATTTAATCTCTCTGTGCCTCAGTTTTCTCATCTGTAATATGGAGATAATCACAGTACCTAACAGGATTTTACGAGCCTAAAATAAGTTACTATTTGGAAAGCAATTAGAAGAGTGCCTGGTACAGAGTGCTGTGTGTTTGATAAAATACTTGGAAAAAAATGGTCATAATAACCAATCAAGCAGATTTATCTGAGGGTAATACTGGCTAACTGTGCCCTGCAGATTTGACTCTCTCTTTCCGGCTGAATGAGCCTGAGTGGGACCCACGGACGTCACAGCTGAGCAGCCCTTCAAAGGCAATTCAAGAAGCAGGCCAGTGGGACACTCGGGTCTAGCCGTGCCATTTGATTTCACAGGCCTGCTAACATCCACTCAGAAATTGTCGGAAGACTTCAAATTTTTTCACTCTAATACTCCCCCAAAATGAAAACTACTCCTCTGCACTCATTCTTACTGACTTAATTTTATCATTTCAATTTAAGATTAAATGATTTTAAAAAAAATTCCCTAAATAGTATATTATAAAAATGAATGTTTGAAAATAGTTGCATCACTATTTTAAATGAATCCCTTAGAGTTATCCCCCCAGCAATACCCTAGAATTTGGCACCCACTATCGTTCATTTAAAGAGACACAAATAAGCTTTTCTTTCACACTAAAAATTCTACATTGTTCCTGTATCTCCCTGAAGAGCTATTTCTATTTCTCTTCCTTCTCAGAATTTTATCTTAACGTTTTTTATAAGTTATGTTATGCATTTGCAACACACATATGAATATTTTTCCCTCTGGCCACCAAACTCTAAATGTAAAAACAACAACAAAAAATATTTTTAATCCTTCCAGATCTAAGGGCTACAAGTTATTAATAGTACACAATTGATCAAAACATCAATATATTTTAACTTTTGGTATATACGCATAATACTAAAAGTAATTTTTAATGCATCTCAGTGAAACGGGTGGAGATATTTTCCCCCACTAGCTCATATTCAGGAATGACTATTTATTACAAATGACAGGATGAGATGGTTGGATGGCATCACCGACTCGATGGATATGAGTTTGAGCAAGCTCCGGGAGTTGGTGAAGGACAGGGAAGCCTAGTGTGCTGCAGTCCATAGGGTCACAAAGAGTCGGACACGACTGAGCGACTGAACTGAACTGATTTATTACAATAAGAGAGAGAGAATGTTTAAAATTATTTCTATCCTTATTTTCCTGTCTCATAGATGTGACCACTGACATCTTTTATTCACATTTAAAAGGAGATAGGAAGGGAAGGAGTCTCTCTAAAATGCTGACATTCAATTCTATGAACTCCCTCTGAATTGTATACCGAAGACACAATGGAATTCTAAGGCACCTATCACTTTGATTAGGGCCTCTTCCAATTTTGTTGAAAGGAAATAATTGGAAATCATCTGACTTGAGAAAATATTCATTATTCAGTCCTCAATGTCTCATTCTGTGTTCTATACCGGAAAGGCCAAAACTTTTAAATTATAATTATCTTAACCTGTTATCCTTATCTGTTACTCAGCAGCACTTTGTTTAGTTTGTCTCAGCAAGAGCTGAGAAAAGCAGAATACCTATTTCTATACATCTTTCTGAGTTCAGTTCAGTTTAGTTCAGTCGCTCAGTTGTGTCCGACTCTTCAACCCCATGGATTGCAGCACGCCGGTCTTCTCTGCCCGTCACCAACTCCTGAAGTTCACTCAAACTCATGTCCATTGAGTCGGTGATGCCATCCAATCAACTCATCCTCTGTTGTCTCCTTCTTCTCCCGCCTTCAATTTTTCCCAGCATCAGGGTCTTTTCAAATGAGTCAGTTCTTTGCATCAGGTGGCTAAAGTATTGGAGTTTCAGCTTCAGCATCAGTCCTTCCAATGAATATTCAGAACTGATCTTCTTTAGGATGGACTGGTTGGATCACCCTGCTGTCCAAGGGACTCTCAAGAGTCTTCTCCAACACCACAGTTCAAAAGCATCAATTCTTCGGCACTCAGCTTTCTTTTGTAGTCCAACTCTCACATCCATACATGACTACTGGAAAAACCATAGCTTTGACTAGACAGACCTTTGTTGGCAAAGTAATGTCTCTGCTTTTCAATATGCTATCTAGGTTGGTCATAACTTTTCTTCCAAGGAGTAAGCATCTTTTAATTTCATGGCTGCAGTCACCATCGGCAGTGATTTTGGAGCCCCCCAAAATAAAGTTTGTCAGTGTTTCCATTGTTTCCCCATCTATTTGCCATGAAGTGATGGGACCACATGCCATGATCTTTGTTTTCTGAATGTTGAGTTTTAAGCCAACTTTTCCACTCTCCTCTTTCACTTTTATCAACAGACTCTTTAGTTCTTTGCTTTCTGCCATAAGTGTGGTTCTTCTGCATATCTGAGGTTGTTGATATTTCTCCCAGCAATCTTGATTCCAGCTTGTGCTTCATCCAGTCCAGCATTTCCCATGATGTACACTGCATGTAAGTTAAATAAGCAAGGTGACAATATAAAGCCTTGATGTACTCCTTTCCCAATTTGGAACCAGTCTGTTGTTCCACGTCCAGTTCTAACTGTTGCTTCTTGACCTGCATACAGATTTCTCAGGAGGCAGATCAGGTGGTCTGATATTCCCATCTCTTTAAGAATTTTCTACAGTTTGTCATGATCCACACAGTCAAAGGCTTTGGCATAGTCAATAAGGCAGAAGCAGATGTTTTTCTAGAACTCTCACTTTTTCAGTGATCCAACGGATGTTAGCAATTTGATCTCTGGTTCTTCTGCCTTTTCTAAACACAGCTTGAACATCTGGAAGTTCACAGTTCACATACTGTTGAAGCCTGGCTTCGATAATTTGGGGCATTACTTTGCTAGCGTGTGAGATGAGTGCAACTGTGCAGTAGTTTGAGCATTCTTTGGCATTGCCTTTCTTTGGGATTAGAATGAAAACTGACCTTTTCCAGTCCTGTAGCCACTACTGAGTTTTCCAAATTTGCTGGCATATTGAGTGTAGCACTTTCACAGCATCATCTTTTAAGATTTGAAATAGTTCAACTGGAATTCCATCATCTCCACTAGCTTTGTTCCTAGTGATGCTTCTTAAGGCCCACTTGACTTCGAATTCCAGGATGTCTGGCACTAGGTGAGTGATCACACCATTGTGATTATCATGATTATCTTTCAGAGTAGAACCACTTTAATGCTTTCAGCTTGCTGTGTGCCTGAGTTAAAATTTTGTCAAAATCTTGGAACTTCAAAATGGCTCATGCAACTGATGTGCTTAGTCATTCAGTCATGTCCTACTCCTTGCAACCCCATGGACTGTAGCCCACTAGGCTCCTCTGTCCATGGGGATTCTCCAGGCAAGAATACCTGATGGGGTGGGTTGCCATGGCCTTCTCCAGGAGATCTTCCCAACCCAGGGATCGAACTCATGTCTCCCACATTGCAGGCAGATTCTTTACCATCTGACACCAGGGAAGCCCCATGCAACTGATGTTTCATCATAAAACCTAAGTGTCAAACCAATCAGCCAAATTAGATGTATTTCTTGCCTTTTAAAGTGTGACTTTCTTTTTTAATTAAACTGAGTATCTTAATATTCATTTTAGAGGATATTATAAAAACTACAGCAAAATAAATTGTGGAATGCATCACATGAAACAGACTCCTAAAAAGAAGCCAACTTTATGTTGATTAGATATAATTAATTTTACAACAAGGGTAAAACAGGATAATAATGCTGTTTCTCATTACTTTATTTACAATAAAACGGCATACTATTTTACTAAAATTATGTTATTTATGGAGCCAGAAATATGACAGAAGGCATAATATCTCTTCCCAAAGCAGGGCAAATGTGTGCTCTAACTCTGATGGTGGCTTGGGGATTAATTAAATAGCAATTACGTTTAAAAATCAGAAATAATTTCATTGATTTCATTAGGCCTCATGCTCAAACTTCTCTGTTTAAGTTACATAATAGGAAAACAATATGTATCTGTATACTACTGAAACTAATCAGGTCAGCATGTATCATAATCCAAAGTATTCATGTGTGTGTGTGTGAAGTCGCTCAGTCGTGTCCGACTCCTTGCGACCCCATAGACTGTAGCCTACCAGGCTCCTCCCTCCACGGGATTCTCCAGGCAAGAGTACTGGAGTGGTTTGCCATTCATACTAGGCAAGAAATCCATACATGATTTTATAAAATCAGTTCTAACCACCTCATGGAATAACATACACAATATCTGAAAAACACTATCTAAAATTTCTATCTGCAGGTTTTATGCAGTGTATCATGGAAATCTTGGTAGTTCCAGAAAATATACCAGCTGCACGACTGAAGTGACCTTGCAGCAGCTGCATCTATTAAGAGCGTCATTAACTGGCCTAGACAGCTCAACTGTTGTCAGGCACATTCTCTTCCAGCTAATTACAATTCCTAGGGATGAAAATCAGACTTTCCTTAAACACACAAATTCTCCCAACACACACACACACTTTGCCATTAATAATTAAATTCAACCACAGGGGAAAAAAATGGATTATAGGATACTCATCCATCAGATAATAATGGACACTATTTTAATGAGCACTTACTATGTGCTGCTCACTGTTCAAAGTTATTGACATATACTAGCACTTAATTGGTCTTTACAGCAGTCTTGTGAAATGAGTCTAATTGACATTTCCATTACCAGATGAGGAAATGGACTCTCAGAGGCCACAGGATTGACAGTTGGGGAAGGCAGTGTGCCGACTCAGGGTGCCTGTCCCCAGAGCTCAGGTTAACTACCACACACACTGCCTCTCTAGAACATGAGTCCATTTCAAATTACTTCTGTTCCACAGCTAACCACAGTGGAAAGCAAAACAAAGACATTCCCCCACAGAGTTCCATGCCCTAATCTCCAGAGCCCATGAATATATGGCAGAAGGGACTTCGCAGGTGTGATTAAGTTAAGGATACTGAGACGACAAGAATACCCTGGATTATCCAGGTGGGTGAAACTTCATCACAAGTGAAAAGGTGAGGCAGAAGAGTTAGAGTCAGAGGTGATATGATGATGGAGTCAGGAGTCAGAGTGATGCAATTGCTGGCTTTGAAAATGGAGGAAGGGTCCACAAGGCAAGGAATGTAAACAGTATCTAGAAACAGGAAAAGGCAAGAAAACAGATTCTCCCCTGTAGCATTCAGAAAGGAGCACAGCCCTGCCAACATGTGATTTTAGCTACATAAGACCCATCAGACTTCTGACCTCTTGAACTGCAAAATTTAAAAAAAGTGTGTTGTTCTGAGCCTCCAAGCTTGTGGTAAGTTATTACAGCAGCAATAGGAAACTGATACAATCACAAGAAAGGAGCACTGATAAGAGGAGAGTGTGAACATTCAAAGCCCATTTTATACAAGCTGACTGCAGCAACATGCTTGCTGCCCAAATAAAACCAGGAAATATGTTTGAGCTGCTAAGAAGCAACAAACAAGTTCTTGCTTCCGTATTGAAAATGGAGGTGCCTCTTATCTCAGTTTTGGAATAAGTAAAGATTATCCACAGAGACGCTTTTTCATTTTTACTTTTACAAAATTGACTCTGGTGGTTCTTTGAATTTCCCCCCAGACCCCCCCCACCACCCTTTTTTTTAGTTGCTTCAGTGTCAATTTTCACTAGAAGTTTTTTGTTTTTTTTTTTTAACTTTCCTTTCCTGAGCATTTTTCCACTGGGTTTGAGCCCTAACTCTGCCATTTAACTCGATCCAGAACACTGGCATTATTATAACTGCTGGTATAATCAATCATGTAACTATTACTCTGTGTTCACAGTAAGCACCTTCTTGGCTCCTATATAATTGCTATTTCTGCTGTCAGATGATCCTCCTGGCACTCAGTTCCACACAGCAGCCAGGGTGAGACTTTTACTCCAGAAATCTGACAGTGTCCTTCCTGTCCTCAAATTTTTTCCATGACTCCTTTCACACTCAGAATGGAGAGCAGAGCAAGTCTTATGACCAGCACCCCTTGTGATAGTCACCCCCTGCCCCATGCCCTATTGCCCTGCCATCTCACAGACTCACCTGGCATCTCTCTCCTGCCCTCTCCTGAGCTCCAGCCCTACCACGCTATTAGTGGTCTAAAACCCAGCACGTTCCCTCAAGCCTCCAAACCTTACATCTTCTGCTTCTTGTCCCTCTGGCAACAGTCACTCCTTTTTGTTGCTCAGTCACTAAGTCCTGTCCGACTCTTTCCACCCCAGGGACTGCAGCACGCCAGTCTTCCCTGTCCTTCACTATCTCCCGGAGTTTGCTCAGACTCATGTCCCTTGAGTTGGTGATGCCATCCAACCATCTCATCCTCTGCCGCCCTCTTCTTTTTTGGCCTTCAATCTTTCAGCATCAGGGTCTTTTCCACTGAGTCGGCGTTTGCATCAGGTGGCCAAAGTACTGGAGCTTCAGCTTCAGTATCAGTCCTTCTAATAAATATTTAGGCTTGATTTCCTTTAGGATTGACTGATTTGAGCTCCTTGCTATCCAAGGGACTCTCAAGACTTCTCCAGAACCACAGTTTGAAAGCATCAATTCTTGAGCACTCAGCCTTCTTAATGGTCCACTTCCCCTGGTTCAAATGTTAGAGCTTCTGTCTGCAATTCGGGAGACCCAGGTTCGATCCCTAGGTTGGGAAGATCCCCTGGAGAAGGAAATGGCAACCCACTCCAGTACTCTTGCCTGGAAAATTCCATGGACAGAGGAGGCTGGTAGGCTACAGTCACTGGGTTGCAAAGAGTCAGACACAACTGAGCGACTTCACTTTCTTTCCTTTTCTTTCTCACATCCATACATGACTACTGGAAAAACCATAGTTTTGACTACATGAACTCTTGTCAGCAAAGTGAAGTATCTGCTTTTTAATGCTGTCTAGGTTTATCATAATTTTCACTCCCTTTGTCATTCCCTTTTCTATTGGACTAATTTTGTCCTGTCCTTCCCCAGCTCAATGATACACCCAATTGGCCCAGCGTCACCAGCAAAGACACAGGTAGCAGTGCTTGACAGACACACAGGTGTGGGCCCAGAACACCCTTCCTGTTATTTCTTATCTGTGGTTTCCTATGATATCTATCTCTAATTTCCTGACTGCCTACTGACCTACACTTACTGGGTTTTTGACCTTGGCTTTCCTCACTAGACAGCTGACACTCCCATTAGCCAGCCGTCATTTGCAGCCCCAGGTAAGAAACACTCGCAGAGGTTTCAGCCTCAACTTACAACCACCCCCTACTACACACACACACACACACGTTTACTCCAGATGAGACACTTCATTTCTCTAATTTAAAAAGAAACCTGTAAAGTAGGTACTATTTTGTCCCCATTGACAGATGAGGAAACTAAGTCCATTAAGATGAAACAATTTGTTCAAAGTTATACAGCCTTTTAGTGATGGAGCTGTTAAGGCACATCACTTCAAAGAGCTCAGCCAAGCAATAGCCCCAGTACATTTTTCTGCTCCTTGTGGACCACCACCACCACCACCACCACATTTCGAAGTACTTCTCTAAGCTGTCAAGGTTATCGCTGCATTTAGTTCACTGGATTCTAATTGTGTGGACCTATGTATCTCGCAGACCACCTGACCCGCCTCTTGAGAAATCTGTATGCAGGTCAGGAAGCAACAGTTAGAACTGGACATGGAACAACAGACTGGTTCCAAATAGGAAAAGGAGTACGTCAAGGCTGTATATTGTCACCCTGCTTACTTAACTTATATGCAGAGTACATCATGAGAAACTCTGGGCTGGAGGAAGCACAAGCTGGAATCAAGATTGCTGGGAGAAATATCAATCACCTCAGATGTGCAGATGACACCACCCTTATGGCAGAAAGTGAAGAGGAACTATAAAGCCTCTTGATGAAAGTGAAAGAGGAGAGTGAAAAAGTTGGCTTAAAGCTCAACATTCAGAAAACGAAGATCACGGCATCTGGTACCATCATTTCATGGGAAATAGATGGGGAAACAGCGGAAACAGTGTCAGACTTTATTTGTTTGGGCTCCAAAATCACTGCAGATGGTGACTGCAGCCAGGAAGTTAAAAGATGCTTACTCCTTGGAAGAAAGTTATGACCAACCTAGATAGCATATTCAAAAGCAGAGACATTTGCCAACAAAGGTCTGTCTAGTCAAGGCTATGGTTTTTCCTGTGGTCATGTATGGATGTGAAAGTTGGACTGTGAAGAAAGCTCAGCGCCAAAGAATTGATGCTTTTGAACTGTGGTGCTGGAGAAGACTCTTGAGAGTCCCTTGGACTGCAAGGAGATCCAACCAGTCCATTTTAAAGGAGATCAGTCCTGGGTGTTCATTGGAAGGACTGATGCTAAAGCTGAAACTCCAGTACTCTGGCCACATCATGCGAAGAGCTAACTCATTGGAAAAGACTCTGATGCTGAGAAGGATTGGGGGCAGGAGGAAAAGGCGATGACAGAGTATGAGATGGCTGGATGGCATCAGTGACTCGATGGACATGAGTTTGAGTGAACTCTGGGAGTTGGTGATGGACAGAGAGGCCTGGCGTGCTGCGATTCATGGGGTCGCAAAGAGTCGGACATGACTGAGCGACTGAACTGAACTGATGTATCTCCCTAGGAGACTTGAGCTACTCAAAGTCAGGAGCATGTCATTCAGACTTGGATGCACATGGAACTTCGTTTGTAGTCCAGTGGTTAAGACTCCAACCTTCCACTGCAGGGGTGCAGGTTTGATCCCTGGTGGGAGAACTAAGGTCCCACATACCTTGCAGTGTGGCTAGAACAGAACAAAAACGAGCACACAACAAAAGGTCTAGTTTTGCATATCCTCCAAACTACGCTTGTGCATGCACCTACCAGGAAGCAAGGTACTAAATTTCAGTACCCTACTGACCCTCTCAGTTCCAGCTCCTGTACAGTTATGAGTTCTCTTTCCGAACTAATTTTTAACTATTCTATCTGGTCAATATTATAAGGCACCTCAAAATCTCTTGGAAAATACAAGTGGGTTTTATTTATAAGTGAATGTGTTGGTGAGAATTTAATTAAATTCCAGAAAAGTAAAGTTTTCATGCTACGAGAATCCACAGGGTTCAACTGGTTCACTTCTCCTGTTTTGTAGATAAAAGAACTAAGGTCTATACTAGCCTTGAAACCTGGACCCTGAATATATACTGTTTTTGACTCACGTGACTTATTGAGTCTATACTTTTTAATCATGTGCTTATACACACACACATACATACATTCACAGAGAAAGGGGTCTGTTGGTTCTAGTTCTGTTGAAATACTGAAATATTTGTCAGACTCTAGGTACATACCAAGAGAAATGAAAACGTCTGTTTACACAATAACTTGTACATGAATGGTCATGGCAACATTATTCATAACAGTCCCAAAGTAGAAACAGTCCAAAAGTCCATCAATTAATAAATGGATAAATGAAACATACTAAGTGAAAGAAGCAGGTCACAATAGGCCCTATATTGTATGATTCTGTTTGTATGAAATGTCCTGTATAGGGTCAGAAAGTTTATTACTAGCTGTGTAGGACTGAAGGAAAGCAAGAATGGAGAATGTCTGCCAATGGATATGGGGTTTCCTTTTGGAGTGATGAAAATGTTCCAGAAATGAGTGTGGCAATGGTTGGCACAACTCTGTGAATATAATACTAAAAAAAAAGACCAATGGATCATTTAAAATATATGCATACATATATGTATGTGTATGTTGATATGTATATAGCTCTAGAGCAATGGTGAATATTATTAGCTGGTTCTAAACAATGGCTGCCCCCTTTAAACGAAACTTGGTTCCTCCAGTTCTCCACAATCTCCACCTCTTCCCATCCCCAACTCCAACCTGGCCCACTTTCTTCAACTATGTTCTCTGTTTGGCTTGGATATTTGAGTTTTCAGCTTTTGGTCAAGACTAGTCATAGAATCCCCAAGTTGGAAAAGATGCCACTAGTCTGACCTCCCCACAAAACAAGACAAGCGGAGTCCTTATTCACATCCCAGGTGTCCTCTTCTTGAATGTCACCCTCCACTTGAACCCTTTCAGGGAGGAGCATTCACTACCTAGTAAGACAACTCACTATTGCTGCTGCCATTGTCATGACCGTGAATGACATTTATGAAATGATTCAGAGATTCCAAAATGCTTTATCTTGCTTGATCACAGCAGCAAACCTGAGAACTACTTATTGTCATCCACATTTTACAGGTAAGCACATTGGGAAATTGAGGGACCTGTCCAAGGACATGGAATTCGAGGTCAGATTTTCTGATGTCAAAGTCCATGCCTTTTTAGTATGAAATATTTCAAAACACAATAAAAGCACCAACTCATATGAGAAACATCCCGGTACCCACCCCAGAGATTACGCATTGGCATCAGAGCTCCCATCTCTCTGCAGTGTGTCACTGATGTCACAGTGTTCTTTATCCTGCACCATGATCTACCATTCTGAAGAGGACCAGATGAGCTACTGCGGTGTGCAGAATTAAGTATACAATCCCACCATCATGGAGGGCTATTTTCCCCTTCATTTTAAATGAATATTCCTGGGGATTTCCTTGGTTCAAAGTAATCATTTGAAGAGAAAGAGGACCCCAAGGAAAGAATGATATAAAAAATTTGATGAATATTCTTATCTTAACTTCTGCCATCTGTAGCAATCTCTCACTCTCTGTTTTCTAACAACTGGTAACCCTCCTTTCAAAAACCCCACAAGATTGACCCAATTGTTTTGTTATGTTTTGTTATGCTGCAGTATAGCTGTGTCAAGTAAGAGGACTTTAACCAAAATGGTTAAGGGCAAGGTTGTGGTGAAACCAATGGTTTAGATGTGCTAGAATCTAATAGCGACTGGGGAAACAGCATGAGTCGGGTGAAGAATCTGGGGAAGCTTTCTGAGTCGACTCTTCATCGGTTGTCACATGTGGCCATGACCCCAGCTCTCCTTTCCATCATCTGTGAAATGAAGATAAGATTGCAGGCTGGACCCCTTTTACTCCTGCCCTGGCCTAGTCTGCTCTGCTCCACCACCCAGCAGAGCTCAGGAAGAATCAGCCCATGGCCGGAAATTCAACTCATTTCAGGAGCTGAATGCATTCAGAGGGCTGAGGAGCCAGCTCAAGATGAGTCATTTGGCTCAAGGGATGACTATCAGTGGTCCTAGCAACACACCCCACCACCAATAGCCATTTCATTTGATCTCCGTGATGATGCTCAAACCACAGATTTCCTGGGCCTGCATCCTCCCAGGAAATGGAAGCCAAACAGCAGATGATTCATATTTCCTCTAACAGAGCAAGACAGAAACTACCTGCTGCAGAAACTGCTACTGATCTTTGAGGCACTGGCCTGAGCTGCTCCCTCTGCTTCCTTGGCCAGTGGGTCTGAAGGCTGCCTGGCCTCTAACTGGCTTCTCTCCAAAGAGAGAGAGGGAGAGAAAGAAATAAGAGAGGAGAGGAGAGGGGAGTTGAGCTAACTCCTGTCGTGAGCCAGATCTGACTCCATCAGCCCCTGACTTACACTGTCTCATGTACCTGTACCCACACTGTAAGGCAGATATTAGATGCACATTCACTTATTCATCGTTTGTTTCCTCACTAAATGATACACTCCAAGAAGACAAAGACTTTATTTGGCTCATGGTTATGTGTCCAGTTTCTAGAACTAGGACACAATAATATGTAATAATTATAAATGATGCTTCTACCAGATACTGTTCTGAGTGCTTTCACACAACTCAAACAAATAATACTAATAGTAATAACTAGCATTTACCTTTTACCAGACACTGTTCTATTTTTATATATTGACTCAATTATTTCTCACAACAACCTTACGATGGAAAAAATACTCTCTCCACTTTCCAGATGATGAAACTGACACAGAGAGACAGAAGAAAAAAATTTGGCTTGCCTGCTCCCCTACAGCTAAAGATCTAGGGAATCAGAAAAATAATTAATTAATTAAAAAAATTTTTTTTTTAAAAAAGAGCTATGGAACCAGGATTCAAGTTCAGGCCACCAGCCTTTGATTTTTTAACCATGATACCATTCTTCTTTTCTCCTGATGGATATTCAATAAACATTTGTTGAATGAAAGATCATACCCATGTTACAGATGCAGAAACTCAGCTTCTTGCTAAAGTCCCACAGCTTATAGGACCAGCTAACATTCAAATTGAGAACTCTCTGATCACAAAACTACCACTATCACAGCCTATAAAATTCCTTTAAAAAAAAAATTATGGTAAAATAGACCTAGCCCTTCTCCAAGGCTTCCAAGGTGGCACTAGTGGTAAAGAAACCGCTTATCAATGCAGAAGATGTAAGAGAGAAGGGTCTCATCCCTGGGTCGGGAAGATCCCTTGGAGTAGGCAATGCAACACACTCCAGTATTCTTGTCTGGAAAATTCCATGGATGGAGGAGCCTGGCAGGCTACAATCAATAGGGTCGCAAAGAGTCAGACACGACCGAAGCAACTTAGCACATAGCATATACCTAACACGAAATTGTACCATTATATTATAATGTAACCACTTTTATGTGCACAGCTCCGTGGCATTAAGTACATTCACATTGTGGTGTCACCGTCATCACCATTCATCTCCAGAACTTCTGCATCTTCTCCAGCTGAAACTCTGTACCATTAAACCCATCTCCCCTTCCCTATAAATTCTCAACAAGGAGAAAGGCAGCCAGGGCTAGACCCTAGAGTAGAAAGTCAGCTGTGTGAATGACTGAGAGGAACAGAAAAGAATTCCTACCCTTGAAATTTGCTCTCTTGTTAGTAATTAGACATTCGGACATTCTAGTCACTAAGGAATCATTCATTCTTATAGTTTTTAAAGATTTTGAGGCCTTCAAGAGCACAAAGAGAGGATCAGCACATCAAGCTGCCATCAACAGAAGTACATGTAAGGATCCAGAGAGGACTCAAAGGGAAGAATGGAAAGCTGGCACCAAGAAACTCCCCTCCCCACTAGCTTGTGCAGACCTGGGAGCTGCTTTCTTTTATTCACTCATCAAGTATGGAGGAGTACCCACCATATTTCAGGCGCTGCTGAAGCCCCGGGGGTACGCTGGTGAGCATTCACATTGGGGGCCATGGAACATTAAATGGTGTGACCCTCCACGCTCTGGAAGGAAAGGTGCTCAAACTCTGGGAACACACAGGAGGAGTTCGAGCTTTCTTAGGAGAAACAACATCTAAGCCAAGACCAGAGTAGAGCTTAACCGGATGCAGAAGACTGGGGAAAAGTGAGCAGAGGGCAGGGAGAGTTTTCCAGGGAAAAGGGAACAGTATGTGTAAGATCAGAAAGGCAGATATCCAAGTGAGGATGTGCCCACTAATGAAGGAGGTGGACCGAGGCATGACATGGGAAGAACAGAGAGGGAGAAAGAGAGAAGGTTCGAGGGGTGAGTAGGGGCCAGATTGGGCCTTGTAAACCTAATGAAAGAAAGACTCTGTCCTGACAGCAAGGACTTTAAGCTGGAAGGAGGCATAATCAGATTTGCATATCAGAAAATGTGGGGGGTGGAAAGGAAGGAGGGACAGAACTGAGAATAGGGAGACTCAGTAGGAGGCGGCTGTGTAAATCAGGCCAGGGATGAGTGTTCTCTGAACCAGGACAGTGACTGTGGTGGAGATGCAGATGATGGATGTGTTCCAGAGTGACTGTGGAAGCAGAACTATCCAGACTCAGCACTTGCAGGGAGCCGAGGAAGAGACGTGTCACAAACCATGCCCGGGTTTCTAGTGTGGATCAGAGTGGGTGGTGGTTACACTCACTCGTTCACTGAGATAAGGGGGCTGGTTTGAGGAAGAGGTTGTTAATCAGTTCCATTTTGGATGAGTTTCGACTGAAGGCCTTTGAAACACTCAAGAGAAGATATCAAGGAGAGTGGGGGAAAGGAGCCAAGAGGCCCTGCTGGTGTGATTCTCCCTCCTGGGGATGCCAGGGTCAGACAGGGTGAGGAAAGGATGCCGGAAGACAGGTTAACTGCTAACTAACAGATACCCGCTAACACACACACACATGCTATATGTGTGTGCATGTGTGTGTGTATATATTACACATGTGTGTATATATACATACAAACATGATACATACACTCGTCAGAATGGAACACAGGACAGTGTTGCTATGCAACAATTCATCTAGGTCAGTTTAAATGTCTAGAGTGAACCTTCAGAGGATGGGGAGGCAGGAGGCAGAAAATCCCTGGAATGAGCTCAGTAGCTCCATTCTGATGCTATTCATAAATTTCTTGATCACAGACATTTTATTTCTAATATCAGCAACTGTGGCGCATTTTCACACCATTCAAAAACATGCAAGGCGTTTCTCTTTGGGGTGATGAAAATGTTCTGGACTCAGGTAGTGATGATATCTGGAGAAGGCAATGTCATCCCACTGCAGTACTCTTGCCTGGAAAATCCCATGGACGGAGGAGCCTGGTAGGCTGCAGTCCATGGGGTCTCTAAGAGTCCAACGTGACTGAGCGACTTCATTTTCACTTTTCACATTCATGCACTGGAGAAGAAATGGCAACCCACTCCAGTGTTCTTGCCTGGAGAATCTCAGGGACGGGGGAGCCTGGTGGGCTGCCGTCTCTGGGGTTGCACAGAGACGGACACAACTGAAGTGACTCTGCAGCAGCAGCAGCAGCAGTGATGATATCACACAACCTAGTTCAGTTCAGTTGCTCAATTGTGTCCGACTCTTTGCAACCCCATGAATCACAGCACGCCAGGCGTCCCTGTCCATCACCAACTCCCAGAGTTCACTCAAACTCATGCCCATCAAGTCAGTGATGTCATCCAGCCATCTCATA
>SJYX01002004.1:182974-197303 GCA_006410675.1 Oreotragus oreotragus
GCTGGAAGAGGGTGTTTGCTATGACCAGTGCATTTTCTTGGCAAAACTCTATTAGTCTTTGCCCTGCTTCATTCCGCATTCCAAGGCCCCATTTGCCTGTTACTCCAGGTGTTTCTTGACTTCCTACTTTTGCATTCCAGTCCCCTATAATGAAAAGGACATCTTTTGCGGGGTGTTAGTTATAAAAGGTCTTGTAGGTCTTCATAGAACTGTTCAATTTTAGCTTTTTCAGTGCTACTGGTTGGGGGCATAGGCTTGGATTACCGTGATATTGAATGGTTTGCCTTGGAAATGAACATAGATCATTCTGTCGTTTTTGAGATTGCATCCAAGTACTGCATTTTGGACTCTTGTTGACCATGATGGCTACTCCATTTCTTCTGAGGGATTCCTGCCCGCAGTAGTAGATATAATGGTCATCTGAGTTAAATTCACCCATTCCAGTCCATTTTAGTTTGCTGATTCCTAGAAGGTTGACGTTCACTCTTGCCATCTTTTGTTTGACCATTTCCAATTTGCCTTGATTTATGGACCTGACATTCCAGGTTCCTATGCAATATTGCTCTTTACAGCATCAGACCTTGCTTCTATTGCCAGTCACATCCACAACTGGGTATTGTTTTTGCTTGGGCTCCATCCCTTCATTCTTTCTGGAGTTATTTCTCCACTGATCTCCAGTAGTATATTGGGCACCTACTGACCTGGGGAGTTCCTCTTTCAGTATCCTATCATTTTGCCTTTTCATACTATTCATGGAGTTCTCAAGGCAAGAATACTGAAGCAGTTTGCCATTCCCTTCTCCAGTGGACCACATTCTGTCAGACCTCTCCGCCATGACCCGCCTATCTTGGGTGGCCCCACATGGCATGGCTTAGTTTCATTGAGTTAGACAAGGCTGTGGTCCATGTGATCAGATTGGCTAGTTTTCTGTGAGTATGGTTTCAGTGTGTCTGCCCTCTGGTGCCCTTTCGCAACACCTACCGTCTTACTTAGGTTTCTCTTACCTTGGACATGGGGTATCTCTTCACGGCTGCTCCAGCAAAGTGCAACTGCTGCTCCTTATCTTGGACGAGGGGTATCTCCTCACTGCCGCCCCTCCTGACCTTGAACGTGGAGTAGCTCCCCTCGGCCTTCCTGCACGTGCGCTGCCGCCCCTGACCTCAGGCTTGTGGTAGCTCCTCTTAGCTGCCACCTAGGGAACATACTAAAACCCATTGTACACATTTAAAGGTGTATTTTATGGTATGTGAATTATATTAACATCTCAACAAAAAGAATTCTTAGTAAAGAGAACACACGGACACACAAATCCTGGCCAGTATCATCCGGTTACAGTGGCCCCCCCGACTCTTTTTTGTGTGTGTCCCTGGTCGTGCCAGTGTCCTGCGGCTTTTTATTTCAGTAGTTGAGGATGGTGCCATCCACCGTCCAGTAGCCTCCACCTCAAGGGCAGAGCCCAAAGACCTGGGAGTAGGAACATTTACTACTGAGAAACTTAAAATGTTTTAAGAAAAGTAGGGTGCTGAATAAAGTTGGTTAAGCCCTTAGAAATATACTATTATGAAACAAAACTTCAAATGAACGAAATATTGTTGACATTTTACTTATCTTTTACTTAAACTTATGTCCTTAGCTTATTTTAGGTGCTGTACTTAATGCTTTACAGACATACTTTAATCATCATAGTGACTCCTTGAAAAAGGAGTTACCATGAAGAAACTGAGGCATAGAAAGATGACTAGCTTCACCAAGGTCCGCAGCTAATGGCAGAGCCCAGATCTGAACCCAGGCAATGGATCCCAGTGTCCACTGAACTGTCTCCCAAATAACAGGTGTCCAACAACCTCTTTATTCTCCTCATCTACTGGTTGCAGCCTAGACCTTGTTTCATCTCATAAGCCTCCTCGAGTCCTTGATTAAATGCCTCTCCTCTATGGCTCTCTAGTACCTGTATTTCTCTTCTTGCATTATTTATCACCCTCAGCCATAACTGCCTATTTACTTTTCAACCGTAAGTGCTGTGAGGGCAGGAATCACAGCCATCTTGTTCTCTGATCTCTCCCCAGGGCCTAGCATATGGATAATTTTCCAAAATGAAATTGAATGAATGAATGGATTCCATGTACCAACTTTTAAGAGACTTTTCAGAATCTTTCTACTCTGCAATTTCCAAAAATGTTTGGAAATCCATTTTTATGTGTTGCACGTAGTGCACATAATATAAGACTCCCCTCCCCCAGTGGTTTCTCTCTCCAAATGGTCAGTGCTTTGTATTTTGTAACTGAGACGTGTTGACTATTTTTTGCCTTTGGGGCCTGTCCTCCTTGTTTTAATTGTGGTCCCAAACTTGTGGCGTAATTGGGATATTAAAGATGGAAAAAAGATGGTGTAACTTTTACTTAACTGGGTGTGACACAGCTGTATAGGTATTTCTTAATTCCCTCTCTGGTACTCAAGGTTAAAGAGCTTTAGCTCTATTATGCGAGCTTTGTGCCAAAAACCATGTCATAGACCTCCCATTACAGGTGTCTTCGTACCCCCACCCAGGAGGGCATTACTGTGACTCCAAGAACTAGGTGGTCTTTTTCCTCATTCGCCATGTTTCACTGCAAAAGCCTCCACCCTTCTCTACCTTCACCTCTCCTTCCCATTTTCACCCCCAATAGGCATGGCACCCCACCCCAGTACTCTTGCCTGGAAAATCCAATGGACGGAGTAGCCTGGTGGGCTGCAGTCCATGGGCTTGCTAACAGTCGGACAGACTGAGCGACTTCACTTTCACTTTTCTCTTTCATGCATTGGAGAAGGAAATGGCAACCCACTCCAGTATTCTTGCCTGGAGAATCCCAGGGATGGGGGAGCCTGGTGGGCTGCCGTCTATGGGGTCACACAGAGTCGGACATGACTGAAGTGACTTAGCAGCAGCAGGCATGACCCAAAATTCATGGTCTCTGGGAACAAAAGGGACATTAAGTAAACCTCAAAGCAAAAGGTGTAGACGGTTCTGTGACATCCTAGAGAACAACAACAAAAAAGCTACATTTCTTTAATGCTCTAAAGCAAATTAAACCTTTATCATGCCCTGCATTCAAAAGGAGCAAGAGTTGATAAATCCCAGAAATTTTCCATAATTTATCCTTGCCCCCTGCATTATGGGCTTCCCTTATAGGGCTTCCCAGGTGGTGCTAGGGGTAAGGAGCCCGCCTACCAATGCAGGTTAGACGGAAGAGATGCAGGTTCGATCCCTGGGTCAGGAAGATCCCCTGGAGGAGGGCCTGGCAACCCCCTCCAGTATCTTGCCTGGAGAATCCCACGGTCAGAGGGGCCTGGAGGGTTACTGTCCATGGGGTCGCAAAGAATCAGACATGATTGAAGCAACTTAGCCTGCATTATGAGGCTTCCCAAGGGGCACAGTGGTAAGAAATCTGCCTGCCAATGTAGGCACATGGGTTCAATTCCCTGGGTTGGGAAGATCCTCTGGAGAAGGAAATGGTGATCCACTCCAGTATTCTTGCCTGGGAAATCCCATGGACAGAGGGTCCTGGTGGGCTACAGTCCATGGGGTCACAAAAGAATCTGACATGACTTAGCAACTAAACAACAACAACTGTGTATCATAAGAGAAACTCGGGGCTTACCCAGATCAGCAATTTCGGGTAAATCCCTGGTCCTCCATCCCCCACTTCAATGATACCCAGGAGCTGCTAATTACAAAATGCCATGGTAACTTTTTCAGTCTTCGTCTTCCACCTTCCAACACGGTTGACTTCTGTGCATGCTGAGTACTCAGCCACTTCAGTCGCATCCAAGTCTTTGTGACTGGGATTCTCCAATCCATGGGATTCTCCAGTCAAGAATACTGGGGTGGGTTGCCAAGCCCTTCTCCAGGGAATCTTCCCAACCGGGAATCAAACCTGTATTTCCTGCACTGCAGGCATATTCTTTGCCACTAAAGCCACTTGGGAAGCCATGATTGACTTCTGCCTCTTCCCAAAAACCTTTCTTTCCAATTCTCTGGCAGCGACTTTGTTGGCACTTCCTCCTCTTCTCTGCCTGTAAAACTGGGGTGTCATTCTTAGACCTCTTCCCTCTCTTCACTCATTGTGTAGAGGAGCTCGTCTGGCCCCACGGCTCTGAATACCATCATTCTGCACTGATCATTTCCCAGGTGACCTCCAACTTCTTCCCTCAACTCTAGACCTGTACAGCTGTCTGCCTACTTGATATCTCCACCGCGGTGCCAACAAACATCGCAAATCCAACGTGGCCAAACCCTGATCACCCCTGTCCCCTCCCAACTCAGGTCGAGCTTCATTTTTTCCCATCTGAGTAGAGGCAACTTTGTTCTACTGTTTCCTTAGGCTAAAAATCTTGAAGTCATTCTTAACTCTTTCACCCAGATAGATAGTGAGAGAGAGAATTCAATCCACCAACAAATGTGATTGTCCTAAAGTTTCTCACCTCCTCCTCTTCTCCCACCCTCGTCTAAGTCACCAGCATAGTTCTGCTCAGATCGTTGCCATAAAGGGTCTACCTGCTTTGCTTCCATCCTTATCCCCTAAATCTGTTCTTCACAGAGTAGCCAAAGTAATCCCTTTCAATGAAAAGTCAGATTACATCACTTCTCTCCTCAAAACTTTCCAGTAGTTTCTTATCACCATCAGAGTAAAACCCAAAGCTTTACAATGATCTGCAAGTACCTACATGGTTCTCTCAGCCTGGAATACTCTCTCCCAATACTCACCCAGACCATTCCCTCACCTTCTTTTTGTCTGTATTCAAATGCAAACTTAAAGGGAGCCTTCCCTGAACAGCCTATATATGCATCCCCTAGGCCTTCCTTTCCTCCTGTCCTTTCCTTGTCAGTTTTATTCTTCTGCATGGCCCTGAGCCTGATTTGTCATAAACGTGTTTATCTCTGAATTGTCTGTCTCTCTCCTCTGAAATGTAAGCTCATACAGAGAAGGGATTTTTGTCTGTTTCCTTCACCCCCTATCCTCCACTCTTAAACGGAGTATGCTCAGGCTAAAAGCTCAGTGTGTTGAGTGAGTAAATGTCTTGCCACTGCTGCCGCCACGGGTGGAACTGTGTGGAGGGGGTGGTGCCAACAACCCCCTCTCTGATCTTTGCCAACGTTCCCCCCACTCATTGCCCTTCATTCTCAGCCTTCAAGTCTTTCCAGACAACCATCCTCATGTAACCTTGAGAGTAGGTCTCTGCCCCTGCACACCTCCTCCCTGTCCCGCAGATAAGTTCACTACTATTCTTCAAATACAAAGCAAACACCAACTGCTTGCTTTCTCTTGGAGAGGAGAACCCTAACAGGCAGTACATACAGCATAATTCTTAATAGACTTTGGAGGCCACCTTCTTTTATCCAAGTCCTGGTCACTTAATAGTTAGGTGGCTTGGGCCAAGTTCCTTCCTTTCTTTTTAATATTTATTTATTTGACTGCTCCATGTCTCAATAACAGCACGTGGGATCAAGTTCCCTGATCAGGGATTGAACCCAGGCCCCTTGCATTGGGAGCTTGGAGTCTTAGACATTGGACCACCAGGGAAGTCCTGAGGCCAGTTCCTTCTTTGTGACTTAGTTTCCTTATCTGCAAAACAGAGATGATAGGGATTATCATCTTTAGGTGATTAAATTAGTTAATTCATGTTAAATGCTTGGACATGTCTTCACTACTGTTTTTGTGAAATGTTGGTCCCTTTCATAAGAGAGGGGAACTATGGAGGAAGAGATGGTTTGTTTGTTTTTTTTCTTCCTTAGGGATTTTTGGCAGAAGGGGGGAAGGGGGAGAGTCCCTGTTATGCAGGTAAATTTTCACATCAAAGGAACTCATGATAGGAGAGAGGTGGACTGTACAGCTCTTAGAGTTTCTGTCAGTTGGAGATAACCATGGGGTTGCTGTGAGGAATAAATTCATTCCCTCAGCAACTATTCACTAATGCTTACCATGTGCCAGGAGTGTAAATATGAAATAACGCAAAGTTCATACAACCAAGCACAGTTTCAAGCTGGAAGCCCATGCTTAATGAGTGAATCTATTATTCTTGACGTAAAGTATTTTAGCCTGGGAAGGGGAGACTAAAATCAACAGTATTCACTATATTATTTCCTAAACCCGAGCCCATTCTTACCTGTCAAGATTCCTGCACACAATCCGACTTCTTCCAGCGACCTGCCCCACCAGAAGTCTTGGTCTAGACCTCGAGGCAAGCCGATGCCTGATTTCCTGCCCCAGAGGCCACTCTGAGGCCGCAGCTCCCTGGCGACTTGCGCTCGCTGTGGCGCACGGCCCGGGGCGCGGCCGTGGCCTCGGGGCACACAGACCTCGGGGATTCATTCCTTGGAGCCCTGCAGGCGCCGGCCGGCTGGAGCCCTGCGGGGAGCACTCCCGGGCAGCTGCGCTTTGTTTCTGCTCCTGAGTGTGTGCGGGAGCTGGGTCTCCAGCAGGTGGGAGCCAGACCAGCCGCGTCTGGTGAGGCCATTCGAGCGGGGCTCGGGGAGGATGCGGGAGGCCTGTGTGCGCATCAGGCCCCCAGCTGTGTGTCCACAGGTGCTGCGGGAAGACACTTCGCCCGACGAGGGGAGACGCTTTGCCGTGTTTTCTTCTAATGCTCGGCCCAGGGGTGTCTCCCCATCACTAGCCTCGCTGACCGCTCTCGCTGGCTGAGGAGTAGGTTGGGTGAGGGGCCGACAGACACCTGGGATGGAAGCACTGAGGTGGACGTTTCGTGATCGCTTCACCGCCTCTCTTCTCCCCCCACCCCTACCCACGCCCAACCTCCCTACCTCCCGCCCGTCTACCTGAATAGGTCCGTCAGATGTACTAGAGGATTTATCACGCCTGATAGTTAGGAGCCAGAGGTGCTGTTCCTAAGGCTGCCTCCCTTGTGGTGCCTTGGCTCTGTTGCTCAATCTCACTGGGCCGCCATTGCACTTCCTTAAAGTGATTGAATTGGGATCTCCAAGGATGCTTTCTGACCCTAAGAGTCAGTGAATACTGAATCCAGGTAAGGAAACTGTTCTCATGCCAATGAAAGAAGGGATAACCTTGGAAGACAGGACATAAGGAAGGGTTGGTTCCCTGAGTTCTCCATTCAGTAAGGCTGTAAGAATTCTGGAAATGAGATACAGGGAAAGGTGGCCCTCCGGGTCCATGGGGGGCTAGTAGGTGCAGCCCCATCATCGCCATCTCTGTAGTCACCCATGTATTTATGGGCGTGGGCACCTGGTGGGAACCTTCATAGTTGTGGTCTTGCAAAGAGATAGCACAGTGGGGCAAAATGACCTGCATGTTAGTCCAAGTTAGAAGCACCATGGCTCTGCGCTGAGACATCCCCAGAGGAACCCCAGCACTGTTGCTAGCTGTGACAGCCCAGCCTCAAATTTATCATCTCAAACACAGTGCTGCTTTCATAAGATGGTTGCTGTGTGTACGTGCTAAGTCATTTCAGTTGTGTCCAACTCTTTGTGACCCTATGGACTGTGTACCCCGCCAGGCTCCTCCTCCAGAGAACCTTCCCCACCTAGGGATCGAACCTGCATCTCTTGTTTCCTGCATTGGCAGGTGGGTTCTTTACCACTAGCGCCACCTGGGAAGCTCCAAAATGGTTGTTATGACTCAATAAAATAAAACGTGCCAAGTGCTTAGCACAATGCATCGTAGACAGTAACAGCTCAGTAAATGTTTGCAGTAGCCTTGTTTTATGTCTGCAAGTACGTGGCCAGCACCATCTCCCTGAGTTCAGCTATAAATAATCCCACCCCTTGCATTCATTTCACCCAAGACATGGGTCAGAAATCTGTGAGAATCTGGCAAGTGCAAAATTGGCCATCTTTCCAAAGAGACATGCCAAGGTCCTAGCCTCAGTGCCAGGGGCCACGTGGCTGAAAGGAGATGTCTTTGGTAGCAGAGTTACATGGGGGTGAGGCTTAGAAGGACCAAGGGTGCCCATTGGCCAGCAGGAGCACAGGGAGGGTCAGCCAGCAGGTCCTCAGAGGGACACGCAGTGACTGCTCTTGGCTCAGTCTTTCCCAGGCAGTGGCAAGCATGCACTTATCTTTCACAAGGAGCAGGGAAACGGTGGCAGCTCCAGCTCTGTGCCATTTTCCGTTGCCAACTGTTAGCATAAAGGACACCACCCCACCCGCTCCACAGTGCAAGAGTACCCAGTACAGACCACGCCGGACAAAAGAAGCTGGCAGACTCGGGACTGATGGTGTGGAATTCCTTTCTAACTTTTCTTGTTGCCCCCCTTTCACAGCCAGGCATTGTTCTACCTATTACACTTAAAGTGAAAATCCAGGCCAAAGTTACAAGGAATAAGGATAAATAACGCAACCCAATCTGCTGAGTTAAGTCAATATGTGCATATTTCCTTAATAAACACATGCACAAGTAAACACGTGGCATAGAGTCTTATGCTCAAAATAAATTGATAATATGATAGCCTGACATAAAACATTAAACCTTTACTACTTCTTTCCTTAAACATCCCAACCACCACCACTCTCCCACCCCAACCCAAGATGGAAAGATTTAAAGACATTCTAAAGTGGACAGCTCCATCGTGTCTGCAATATGACTATTTTCTTTCAAAGCAATGGTCTTCACTTACCAACACTGATTTATTTTTGTTTAGTTTGGGGTTTTTCCCCTCTCAGTGTGATGAGTCTAAGTGAAAAAATTAGCAGCAAGAGAGAAGGCAGCCATCCTCCTGGAATCAGAAGTTGCCCTAGTTTATCTCCTTTCTCCAAAGGTCAAGATTCTTCCTCTGTCCTGCCCAGAAGCTCACCGTGGCGGCTGCTTTCTGAAAGTTTATGTGTAACTTCCTTCGCCGCTGAGGCCAGGCTCTAGGTTAACTTCTGGAAGTATCTTTGGAAACTAAAGCTCAGGCAAACCTCCAAGAAAAAGAGGCACATGGTGAGGAACTGACATAATTTTTTAACACCACAACCAGCATATTTCTGGAGGCAACTGCAGCCAAAAGGGGTTGCCAACACCAATATTGATCTAGTCCTTCGTCCAATCAACAAATGCCATTGTTTATAAGATATAATTTTTCTTGGTTAAAGTTCAAAGTTAAACTCCAAGGATTTTCAAAACTATAAAAATGAGAGGCTTTCATACCCTCAAAAAAAAAAAAAAAAAAAAATTCCTGGCCAGTTTTCCTCCTTCATGGGTTTTCACAGTCACTATAAGAAACCTAGCCAAGAAAACATTTTTGGGTCTTTTTTTCTCTGAACTCTGGTAGTTTTTAAAAGGAGGATTATGCTAAATACCTATATAAAAGTGCCTTAAATCTTTGTACATCTCCTGAAAATCATGATATGTCAGCTCCACAGGTGACTAAGGTTTGCTTTTCTGCTCCAAGGCTACCCACCTGCAGGATTCTGTAAATCAATTCAGGTTTTTCCAGAATTCAAGCAGCCCTCTCCCTTCCCACTCCTCTTTTTTAATGTGGAAATGACAGAGTCTTTTCTAAGCCCCTTGGAGAAGGCAGAGTTCTGTGGCTCATGTCTGATTCTGAAATGGAAAACCTTAGCAAGTAAATGGTGAGCAGATGGTGTTTTAGAAACTGGCTCCTTGTAGTCATTCTAGATCCAGAGCAGTGTCCACTTCTGGGAGCTGGTGTCAGCGGCAAGCAGGAAAAGCTTTAGGATGTGGAACTCAGATGGGGTCATAAATAGATTCGTGACATCTCAAGTTGGACATCTTCATTAAAAAAAACAAACAAACAAAAAACAGTTTTAACAGAGGCTGTACCTTCCCGTCCACACCTCCCTTCCCCCAGAGGACCTGCAGAGTGGCTTGTGCACACCCGCACCTGCGAGTCAGCTGCCTGGTGGATTGAGTGGCTCCTCTGTGGATGCCCACAGGATACTGATTCCTTCCTATGGAGATGCCTCTCAGTTCACTTTTCCTCTGGAGGAAATGTGAGCTGGTGAGCACCTGTTCCTGCCACAAACATGTACTGAGTGCTATCATACATCAGGGTTTTGTCCAGACTCTTGGGGTTCAGCCAGGAATAAAACAGACAGACAAGCAGGAGCTGCCCTCAGGGAGCTGATGCTCTAATGGGAGGGGAGCACATAGTTTATGAACAATGAACTCATTTTTAGGGGAGATGCTTTGAGGACATTAACATAATTGTTATTGTTTAGCCGCTAAGCTGTGTCCAACTCTTTTGCGAACTTCTGGACTGTAGCCCACCAGGCTTCTCTGTCCATGGGATTTCCCAGACAAGAATACTGGAGTGGGTTGCCATGCCCTCCTCCAGGGGATCTTCCTGACCCAGGGATGGAACTTGCATCTCCTGCTTGCCTGGTGGATTCATTATTGCTGAGCCACCAGGGAAGTTCCTCTTTCCACGGAATTTTCCCAGCAAGAATTACGGAGTGGGTTGCTGTGCCCTCCTCCAGGGGATCTTCCCAACCCAGGGACTGAACGCACGTTTCCAGTGTCTCCTGCATTGGCGGGTGGATTCTTTACCGCCATGCCATCTGGGAAGCCCATATATTAACATAATGCTCTTTGACAAAAGACAGGAAGAGGAAACAACCGAAAGCCAGCAAGCTGTGACTCTGTGCTCTGGGACACAGCAATGGGATTGCGGAAACCATCACAGCACAGCAAACACGCCAAGCCATCATGAGGCCAAGAACCCAAGGGCCAATTCTGAGCAGACATCTGCCACCAGCATCTACAGCTCACATCTGTACAGAACTTTCCAGTCTGCTAAGAGCTTTTACGGACACTACTTTCTAGAGTCCTCACACAGCCCTGCAAGTGGACAGAAACGATCGTTCCTTTAGGTGAGGAAACCAGGGTTTCAAGTCCAAGAATGACTTGAACAAGACACTAAACCCATATGGCAGGGCTGGGCTTCAAGCTCAGCAGAATAATAGCAATAAAAATATAAATAGTAGTGCTTACTATTATTTATTATTATTACTTACTATGGGCTTCCCTGGTGGCTCAGATGGTAAAGAATCTACCTGCAATGCAGGAGACCAGGGTTCGATCCCTAGGTTGGAAAGATCCCCTGGAGGAGGGCATGGCAAACCAACCCAGTATTCTTGCCTGGAGAATCCCCATGGATAGAGGAGCCTGGCAGGCTACAGTCTATGGGGTCTCAAAGAGTTGCACACACAGTGCTTACTATATGCTCAGTAGCACTTGATATGAGTTAACCCATCATCCCCATGAGACAGACATGAATACTTTCCCCATCTTACATACATTGAGGCATAGAGAGGTTGAATCATTTGCCTAAGATCACACAGCTAAAAACTGACAGAGTTGGGATTCAAACTCTGGGCATTCAAACTTAAGCAGCTCTGGGCCTAAAGGCAGTACACTCTCTCAAGTGCAAAAAAGAAGGCTGGCCCATTGATCAACTGGCCAAGAAGATATAAATAGCCACACACCAGAGATGTCATCATCTATCACAAAGAACAATAGTCTCTTTGTGTTAATAATATATTTCAAGAGTGATAGTAATATTAAGTAAGTAGGAGCGGATTTTTTTTAACTGTCTGAAGATACCTTTGTTGCAAACCAAACATCCCATTAGGATAAAGCTAGTTTATCTGCTACTGCTTTGAATTAACAAAAGACCATGATTTGCATGATTTTCTTGCTTAATTTTCACCCTCTATGATTCCTTTTCTCTGAAGTCTTGCTGCACCCAGTTTGTACAATATTACATGTAATTATACTTTGTTTTGTACTCTTACATAATTATTCCATGTATGCACATCCTGTCTCCCCAAACAATTTATAGGCTACTTGGTGACTGAGATCTATATTGGACGCTTCCCTTGGCTCTTCAGGATTAACCTAGGTACTCAGTTGGTGTTTGTTGATGCCCAAATCTTTAAGATGAGTTCCAAGTTGCCTCTTCAGAAGTATCTGTGCTTGTTCCAAATGGTTGGTTAGAGGTATTTCTCTTGGTTTTCTTGCAGTTAAAATTGCATTTAAAACTATTCACGTACAAAGACAGTGTGCTGGTAAATATTTAACAGCCAGCCCTCCAGGAAAAAAAAGCCGTTGACCTCTACCATTTCTCATGGTATAAATACTCTCACGGTGGACTATTTCATGTTACCACCATGATGTCAAGTAGCTTGCAAAATTCCTGAATATTTAACAATGGATTCTATTAAGCTGGTACAAGTGGCTCTTCCCTAAAATATGATCTTTGCTGGATATAGTGACTTTTGGTTTTCTCTCTCAACAAAGGCTTTCTTAACGAGAGACTGTATCCAGGTTTGCCTGTAATACAGGACTTTTGGTTCAAATATATGCTAATTTGAAATACTAGCTTTAGCAATGTAGCAATCACTCCCCTAGTCATTCCAGAGTCAGGTTGTGGAAAAGGTTCCTATTTAAACTGATGGACCTAAAAAATAAAAGTCTATTATCTTAAGCCACCCAAACAACCAAACTCCATTCCACCCCTTGCCTGTTTCCTCCATCCATTCCTTCTTCCATCCCTTCACTCCTTTACTTCTCACGCCATTATCATTTTGAGTGGTAGGTTTTGCTGTTGACCTAATGGTGATGTTGGTGGGATAACATGGGATTTTGAGGCCAATAATCTTGCCAACCCAAACCCATGTGATAACTGCTGTAGAACTTTAAAACAACTGTTGGATTTGACTTTCTTTCTAGCAAACTTTCCAGAAAGTCTTCCTTCTAATTCAACTTTTTATTCAGAGTTCCTAAAGTGTCCTTAATGGGATATGAACTAGCCACAGTCATTTTAAAGGAAAAGAGATAACTCTCAACACAGTTTGGAGAGTTTTACAACGTCCTACAGTTGGGAGTGTGATCTTCTCTGAATGTATAAAGATTCTATCTGCCAGTTTTCTCCCCTCCTCCACTAGGCCGCTGCCTTATCTTCATTAAACCTCTTGTTATAAGAATTTCTACTTGGCTTGTGAGTGGAGGAAGGGAGGGAGGGATAAGGTCAATTGACAGGGAGAAACCAGCTCCTTGACAAGCGCGGTTCATGGGCCTGTCTGGGCACAGAGAGCGGCAGAACGTGATTACATTGCTTCAAAATCATTGTCATTGCATCAAAAACAACTGTTCATATCTTTTTTTAAATAGAAGTGGCTCAGACGGTAAAGAATCTGCCTACAATGTGGGAGACCCAGGTTCGATCCCTGGGTCGGGGAGATCTCCTGGAGAAGGGCATGGCAATACACTCTAGTATTCTTGCCTGGAGAACTCCATGGACAAGAGGAGTCTGGTGGGCTACAGTCCTTGGTGTCACAGAGTCAGACACAACTGAGAGACTAACACTTTGGCTTTCATATGACATTAGCAGGTTTTTTAAGGAAAGTGAGGAAGTAAGAAAAATCTATTTTATTTCAATTATCAATGAAATGTTGGTTAAATTTATTGTGTCACCCATTTTTACCGGTTACATTGGTTCTGAAACCCTAAAGCAAGCTTGCATTCTCTTATTTATCACCACATACGGCTGGCTCTTTTGTCAGATTGTCAAAGGAAAGCCTAGTCCTGGGTGCTTTCAACCCAAGAGCCTGCACGAAACCTTCTCCTCGTGGCTTTGGATCATACGGGTTTCTTTCTCTCCCAGTTGACCACAAACTCCCTGTAAGCAGAGGTAACGTATTTTACTTTCTACCTAGAGCCCCTGTGCATGCAGAGCACAGGTGTATACAATTCCCTAATTTTCAGAGCTAGAAGGGTCTTTGGTGAGATCTTTAACCTAAGCAGTGTCACTCCAGTCCTCAGAAGTCTTGCTTAAGGTGTCCATGAATCCTCTAAAGCTAAATAAAAAGTGCTGTACGCAGCTGTATGGAGACACATGTGGATGTGCCTGTCGGTACTTTACTGGGGAGCAATGGTCATCAGATTCTCAAAAAGGCTAATGTCATTAAACCTCTGGGGAATTAGGACCTAAGCCAGAGAGAGAAAGTGAATCCCAGAAAGAATATTAATACAATACGTAATCATTGCATCTATACATTCATGAAAGAACTGTTTTTGAGATATATTTCACATACCATAGATTCACCTCTTTCCAGTGGACAATGTAGTGGTTGTTTGTATATTCAGAGTTGGGCAAGCATTGCCACTACCTAGTAGAGATTACTTACTGAAAGCCTTTGTGCTGAGCACTATTCTCAATACAGTGGATACAGCAGTGGGAACAAAATGAATGACATCTCTGCCCTCAAGAAACTTCTGTCAGCACAGACAATAAATAAATAACCAAAGAGAACAACTCTGTTATGGGTTGATTTGTGTTCCGCCTCTCCCCGGGGTGTGTGTGGGGTGGGGGG
>SJYX01002005.1:25699-43075 GCA_006410675.1 Oreotragus oreotragus
TTTTTTTTTACTGAAACTTTAAGATTTTTGTCGCATTTTTCCAGTTTCTAGCATTGTCTTCATTGAAGTTATCTCTGGTTTTAATTCTTCTTACTGCTGCTTTGAAGGTGCTGTATCTCCTCCCTGCTCTTTCTCGCCCATGCTGATTGTAAAATTTTTTCTGTGGTTTTCATCAGTGGAACTATATTGTGCCTTCATATAATTTTTCTTTTTAAATTTCTCTTGCTTGAAATTCTTAGAGTTTCTTAAATCTGTTGGTTAATACCTTCCTTTTATATTTAGAAAATCTTGTAGAGGTTTGTTGTTCAGATCTATTGTCTCTGTAGATCTTCAATTATAGTGTTTCATATGTCTCTTATTGGTCTTTTCTATATTTTCCACTTTGTTTTTTAATCTCTGGGCTTTTATTATGGTATTTTTTAATTGACATGTCATCCAGTTCAAAATTCTGACTTTTTTGTTAATCTCCTGTTAACACCATTTATTGAATTCATTTTAGATGTTTCAGTTAAAGATTACCCTTTTGATTCTTTTCTTGTATAGATACTAATTGTCTAGGGAAATACGCCATCTTTTCGTGTATTTCTTCAATCTTTTCCACTGTTTTCTTGAACATATTAATAATTTTAATGTCTTAGTTGGGTAACTCGAATATGTAGATTGCTTTTTTGGTTCTATTTTGTGTTGTTTTTCTTTTTGAGGTTTGCTCATATGGTCCTATTTCTTGGTAGTGCAGTTATTTTTAATTAAATGCTAGAAATGTAAATACCCCTGAAGTATTTACAATTAAATGCTAATTTAATTAATATTTTAGAGTCTTTACAATTATGATTACTCCTGAAGAGTATATCTTCCTCTGGAAAAGCTTGACCCTTTCTTCACTAGGTTGATAAAGTAGGAGTTGGGATACCTCAATTCGGGCAGGTACTGAATGGAGTGCAGGTTGGGTTTTGTTTTTTGTAAAATATCAGCCATCTTTGATTCTTTCTTGGCTTTCATCTGATTCTTTCTTGGCTTTTCTTCTGAAAACCTAGTTTGTTCACCAGACTTCTTCCCTTAAATGCTCCTGAACTCTTAAGTTGTGTTTCATCAGTTCCCTGAGCTCTGCTTTTCAGACTTTCAGTTTTTTGGCCGTTTCAACTTCAGAAGTTCATACATGCCATGAGAGGAAAAGAGAGCCATATGCTTAAGATCTCTCGTGTCTCTGATTTTGTTACTACAGCCTTCTCAGACTGCTTTCTGCTCAGGACAAAGTATAATTCTCAGCCTCTTCACTGTGCTTTGAGTTGTCCAAGAAAAGAGCATTAACTTAATTCTCCATAATTATCTCCTGAATTTTAGTCCCTCTTGTTCCAACTGCTTGGGCAACTCTTAGGTGCCTTCTAAGAGATGATTTTGTGTTCATCTGGCTTTGCCAGTTTTCAGAGGAATTACTGGTTTGTTATATAAACTTTTTGTCCCAACTTGGAGGTTAGTTATGTAGTTACTTGCAAGTGATTTAGTATTAATTTTGCTCTAGTCACTGTTAGTGTTTCTTTAAAATAAAAATGTACTTTTTTAATTGGTGCAAAGGCCTCTCAATTTGACTTCTTTTTTACTTGTCAAGATATTTTCCCCCCATCATTCTATTATTTCTGCTTCCCTGGTGGCTCAGATGGTCAAGAATCCACCTGCAATGTGGGAGACCTGGGTTCAGTCCTGGGTTGGGAAGATCCTCTGGAGGAGGAAATGACAACCCACTCCAGTATTCTTGCCTGGAGAATTCCCTTGGGTGGAGGAGCCTCGTGGGCTCCAGTCCATGGGGTTGCAAAGAGTTGTACACGTCTGAGTGACTAAGCACAGCTACTATTTCTGTTCTTTAATGAATTACTTGTTTTCTTGGAGATCTTCACAGGCATACTCTCATTTTAATCTATGTAGCTGGCTTATTTACGAAGTTTTCTTAATCAATTATAAACCACAGAAATGCTTGGAAGAAAGTTTGGAAAGTACTATAAAAAGTTAGAAGAACTCAGGGATAGGATTATTTTGTGTATATGTGTGTGTGTGTGTTTCACGCTTTTGTACGTTTATGTCATTACTTTGTAGGGGAACTTTGTTAGATTTAGCTTGTGGTCACCTTTGTGGTCACCTTTTCCGGTCCAGAATCTGTAATCACCTCAGTCTCTCTTTGAGTCCAGAGTAAATTTGATTGGCTCAATTTGTGTGGATCCTCTCCATTTACACTGGCTCCAGATGGAGAAGTGGGGTCCTCTGCCTGTTGCAGATAAGAGGAGGGTGAGGTTTTAGAAAGTAAGGTGTGGGAATGTAGAAGAAATGATTGATATCTCCAATAAAACAATAGACAGGCAAGATGCAATTCAGACAGTATTTCACATTCAGAAATACAGGTCACCATTTCATATCTGGAATTCAGAAGTCTTAAAAACTGAAAACAAAGTTGTTCCTAAGTTTCTGCCATATTCATTTGTTGATGAAACTGATTTTGATTTGAGTGAGGTATTTTATTCTACTTCGAATATTCATGTTTCCCTGAAAATGTCACTGTATTTGATACAGGGTGGTGTTCTACTACTGCAAGAAATAACTTGACTAAATTATGAAAAGTTCTAAATTGAGAAACATCTTTCCCTGAGATTTTTGGCTAAGTAATTGCAGATCTGTACTCCTTTAAAAGGACTTGCTGCACACTTACTATATGGCCTATGAGTACATTGTTGAATAAAGGAGAGCTGGCCTGTGTCTCATTGACCTTTCATGTAGTACAATTAGAGTTTCCTGGATTTTGGAAAAAAACGTTTAAGTGTTTTAACAACAGCTTATAATTACTGTTAACGTTTGATAGTAGTTTTATTATTTTCACTTTTTAGCATATTTAAAAATAAATTTGTTTTAAAGTTTTATACAGAAACAGTTTATTACTGCTTATTGCTATTTCTTTGTTAGGAACCCGTAGTCATTTCTAACCTTCTTTGCAGAGAGGCTTATTTAGAAGACTTACAATATTTTACCAATTTTCTTCATGTGTACTTCTTATATACTTTGGCAATGGCATTTATACGTCTATTAATTGACAATATGTCCTTTAAGAAATTATTCTCAGCCATTTAAGTAGCTGCCGGATAATTGTGCATGTCCACTATCTATTGGATTTAGTCACCATGGATAATTTTTTTCCTTTTTGACTCAGTAGCTTTAAAACCCAAAATCATATTATCTTATTTGAAGACATAGTCTAGCAAGAGAAGCAAATCATGTAAATGTAGAAAGCTCTGATTAGTGTAATCCTCAGGTTGTTATTTTATACATTAACCTGTACAGGGAGAATATGAAATTGCAGTGCAGTGAGAGAAGTTTTAGAAGTAAAGTGAAGGATTTTTGAGAGAAATATCATTTAAGACTTATGCAAACTTACCCTTTAGCCTTTCTGTTGTAGTCTAGTTTGAATGTGCTGTTCTTAACATGGAAAACTCATAAGTTGAGGCCCCCTTGTGGTCTGTTAACCAAAGCAAATAGCACAAATGGAACTAAGTAATGGAGATTAATACATGCTAAGTCATTCATTCCTTTCTTTATAATTATTTTTAAAAAGTGGCTTCCGAGGGGAAAAAAGAGGAAAATATTCCTGTGTTCTATATAGTTTACTCATTTTCGAATTTGCCAATTATTTTATAACTGAATGTGTATATATGTTAGCTGGACACTGACCTAAAGAAAAATAGGTTATTGGGTAGATTGTCATTGTCATCTTGGGCATCTAACTTCATTAGTTGTAAGTGCCTTAAAAATATATAACAGGGTTGGGCCACCACCCTCTCCTCCCAAAACACACACACACACACACATATGCACATGTGTATGTGGGGTTTGGGAAATTTGTTGTTTATATTCATACTGAGTTGCTTGACTTGAGAGGGCCAGGAGTTGTATGAGGCATTGGAAGAAATAAAAATTTTTATTAGTGAGTTGGTACAGTTAAGCTATTTGCCTTTCCTACCATTATTGGCAAGGTCTTGTCAGTGTGTGTGGGAGGGTTTATGGAGGGAGTGAAGAAGTAGCAGCATCAGTCAGTGTTTTAAGGAAAAGCAGATACAAAGCAGCTGCTTTTCCTTGTACCCGGTAAGATTTATGATGGTTGAGAACAGTCCAATACCGTGAGTATCGGCTTTGAGATTAGATAGACCTGGCATTAAAATGGGTTTTATCTCTTACCAGTTCTTGGGCAGTTTGTAATATCGAGGAAGTTACTCCATCTCTGAACTTAAGTTTCCTGTTTTTACGAAGTGAAGACTCATCTTATTGTACTGTTTCATCATATAAAGTCTTGGCATTTGCCAGTGTTATTATTTCTTAGTTCAGTTCAGTCACTCAGTCATGTCCGACTCTTTGCCACTGCAACACGCCGGGCTTCCCCGTCCACCACCAGTTCCCGAAGCTTGCACAAACTCATGGCCATTGAGTCGGTGATGCCATCCAACCGTCTCATCCTCTGTCGTCCCTGTTTCATCCTGCCTTCAGTCTTTCCCAGCATCAGGGTCTTTTCTAAGAAGTCTGTTCTTCCCATCAGGTAGCTTAAGTATGGTAGCTTCAGCATCAATCCTTCCAGTGACTATTCAGGACTGATTTCCTTTAGGATTGACTGGTTGGATTTCCTTGCAGTCCAAGGGACTTCTTATAAAAAGGACAATTTTGAGTTATGAAGAAAGCATACCAAAGGATTTTTTTTTTTTTTTTAACAATTGGGCTCTTGGTAAACACTCCTAATGGTAGATTGAATGTGTCTTAAAAAGTGGTATAGTAATGAAATGTGTTTTGTTGTTTCACTGTGATTTTCAAAAGTTGATTTTAGAACTAGTCTCACTATCTTATAGTCAGTTTATTTAATAATTAATCTAGTCCATTTCAGAAGAAATAAGGTTAGTTGGCATTACTTTTAACAGAAAAAAGAGACTCTAAAACTTCACATGAATCATGATTTTCTCCTTTCCACAGATTTCCTTGGCAACTAAGTCATAAAAATGTACTAATATTTTCTTTTTGAATAAAAGGAGAAAACTAGGAAGATATCAGTGTAAATATAGCTGCTTGGGTTCAAATGTTTGTTGGAATTAGGTGGGCTGTAAATCATGTAAACAAAGATTTAACTGTAGACATATCATCAGAAGGCTATGGTATGTGTTCATACCTGCCTCTTTCATGTTTTCCTTTATTTCTTGAGTTTCCAAAATATCTAGCTTATATTTGGATAATGTCTAACTGAAGACTCTTGTTCTAACCCCTATGTGTAACCAAGAAATACTTTTAGTGAAGAAAATATTTTGGTAGTGAAAATTTCTCTTGTTAATTGTGAAGTGGATTTTTGTTATTTTATCCTTTAATATCTGTTCTTGGGGGAAACTTATTTCAGGAAAGAAAAGGGGTGGGGGAAAACTAGCTACAGCAAAATGGAGAGTTAAGATCATAAAGGGTGGTGGCAAGAATACATGTCATTCTACCAGGAACTTGTTTTTTAAACATAAAAAGCATATGTGGCAAATTTACATATTTACTAATTAAAAAGGCTTCCTGGAAACATTAAGTAGACTTATCTTCTATAACCTTTAACACTGTCACTAATGGATATTGCATAGAAAATTTCATCGAAGGTCCTTTAAATAATGTAAATGATTATGAATATGTAACTAGTTAATATGCAGCCATGAAAGGATTATCATGTAGAGGTTAATGAACATTCTGCTCTTATGGTTTGCAGGGCTTTTCTTTTTGTGCTTTTGGCTCACTTCATGCTTGGAAACACATGCATTGGGATTGGAAAGGATCCTGACTGTTTTTGGGTCCCTTCTTTCAATGGGGTTGTTAAATAAGAACTTTATAAAAAGGATTTCATGAAGATTTTTTTCTTTTTCAATTTACATTTAATTCTGTTTGTCTATTTTATAATTACTGTCGAATCAGAAACAGTGAAATGGATTGATGTAGCTTTAGCCTGGTTCTTCCAGATGTAAAGTCAGTACTCTATTATATGTTATCACTGTTATTAAGTGTTGCTCTGTGATTGATACTTATTGAGAGAGCTTTATTCTAAAACCGACTTTTTATGCTGAGTTAATGTGTAGTATGGTTGGATGTCTGATTACAACATGTATTTTGGTACAGGATTGCTGCCTTAGTATTTAAAATGTCCTAAAGGAAGATATTTACTTCAGGAATTAAATGTTATAATAGAGGAATTTAGTGACAGGCCAAAAAAAAAAAAAGACGTGATTTTTAGATGAAACATGGTGCTTATATAAGATGCAATATTGGTATTTAGAACGGTGAGTGAGAACAGTGTTTCACACTGTAACACTGCTGTCTTTTTCAGGTGGCATTATATTAAGCATAGTAATTTCATCCCTTAGTTTCTCTTTCTCTAAAATGGTGCTACCGTATTTGAAATTATTGTTTAAAATTTTATCAGTGGGCAGTTTAAAAACATAATTAGTAATCTTTGAAAGGGTTTTTTTTTTTTTTTTTAAGTTACTATTCACATGTTCTTTTTTTTTCCCCTTACTGGTTAGTGTTCTTAATTTTTTGAGCATTTTAAGAATCTGTTGAAATATCTCTAAGGAAAACAAGTAAGTTTTATATTTAATTTCATTGTTTTAGTATTACAGGCTAGCTTAAACTGGCTATGAAGTGCTTAAAATTTTATCATAATTCACCAGGGGAACAAAATGGGCCTTTCAGAGCATCTCTTTATCCCAAGTATTTCTTCTTGAAATGTAGTAGAAAAATATCACTGTACTCATTTTTAATGCATCAGAATAAAAATTACAGGTGAAAACATTTGAAGATATACTGACAAAATAAAATGCTTTCACTACTGTCATTTTTTTAAAACTGATGAAATGTTTATGTTACATTGGTTTTTTGTTATTTATAACATTTGTGTATTCTGCAAAATATGTAACATTGAAAACAGGCCTGCAGATTGTACAAAATACTAGTTATCTTATATCATATGTCACCTAATAGTTATGAAGTGGGTTTTGTACCTAAGTATGAATCGGAAAGCTGTAATTTGTTCTGCAGTTATCAGCCTGCATTAGAGAGGTATGATAAAGTGTGCTGCTTAAAAACTAACATTCGCATCTCTGTGCATTTGACAAATAAAAATGTATATCGAGGTGCTTTTAAATCTGTAAAGCCACTACTGTAGTTTTCTGATACAGTGATTTTGTAGCTTTGTGCATTGCCCTGTTTTTTCATGAGTAGTTATCTGTTTTCATGACAGGTGGTCACTAACTGCCAAGAGAAAATCCAGCATTGGTGAGTGAAAGATCGTTTTATTACCTTTCTGAAATACTTAATGAAGAATCACTTATTTGTATTTTTAAAAAGTACAGTTTTTGCATCTTATAATTGAATTCTTCTAGTAATCTCCATTTTGAATCCTTTTGGTACTAATTTATATTGTCTTTAATTGTTTATTGAATTCTGTGTTCCCTAATTTCCTGAAGTTGCATCACCATTTGTGTTTATTTTAATATTTTAATTGCTTGCTTTTTCCCTTCCTTCGTTCTTTTTTTAAAGTTAGAATAATATTGCTATTGTTATGAAGTTGAGACTGATGCATTTTTTAACCTGACTAATCAGCTTTATTTTGGGACTGTTTTTTGTATATGTAGTAGAATAATAATTAGAATCAATTGTTTTAAAATAATGATGGAAATATGTACAGATACATTTTCTCAAAGTTTGAAAAATCTAATTAATTGGCTGCATCTCAGAGCTTGCTTTAGAGACCACACTTTTTAGAATATATAGAGAAAGAAAGCATATCTATTTTAATGTGCTAATCTATAGTTAATAGGACAGTGCTTGGTAAATAACACATTTCTTGTGTCTTCTGAGGAAAATGCTCAATTTAATGGTGAATAAAATCTTATGAGTTGTCATGAGGTATAGCTGTTGATCTTATGGATATCAAATTACAATATATCCATGCTGTGTTTACGAAGATTTTACTGAGAGAACAACAGGAGCTGTCTTGATTATTGTCTGCAGGGTTATTGCAAAATCATGATAACTGCCCCTTTAGTGGTGAGATTAAACCTTTGGTTATACACCATCAAGCATATAATATTTTAAATTTATTTTAAGAGGCTTTTTCTTCATGCCTGAGAGATCTTCAAGCAAATAATTTATAGTTAGTGTATATCAAATGTTTTTTGGTTTAAATGCACATAGGCTGCAAGCAGTGGATAAGGGTAAAAATTGGTGCCATCTGTAGACATCATCTTATTAAATTCTGACTTTTGGCTTGCAGAAATAATCTAAAACTAATACCATTTTATAAATAAAATTCAGAGACTTCATTAATTTTCAATAAATGAATAGTTGTAGCTGCATCCATTGGTGGTTTAAGTCTGTCAGTATTTCCATAATGGACCATTTACTTTTCATTTTACATTCAATCCAGACTGAAACTTGAAATGCAAGTACTTGGTCAAAGAATTAATAATTTTCACCTGCTAATTTGGCAGAAGGGATCCATTTTATACATAATTCCCAGGTGAACTTTATTGGTTTTGGTAAAGAATTCAGGACATCAGGAAAAGGTTGGTTCACTCAGAACAGATACTAATTTACACAATGTGCGAATGACACCTTGCTTCTGGTTTGTGTTTTAAGATTCTTTCCCTTCTAGACTGTGAGTTCTTTAAGGCTAAGGGGACATGTTTTCTTCCTTTTATCTATAGCACCTCCTACTGTGTTTGGCACGGTATAGGCACTTAATAAGTGTTTGAATAAATAAAGACCAAATATTTGATTATTTTATGTATAACATTTTTACAAGTACCATATAGTTATGTATACAGCATTTTTAGAAGTACTATATAGCATTATCTAAGCCTGATGAACAATGATTGACAGAAATGTGTCATTTACATCAGAGCAGATTCATATGAATCTGTCTCAGTTTCCAGATTTTTTGTAGCTCCAAACTACAGAGCTTAGCATATTTGCCTCCACATATCTTAAAGTAATATAGTACCTTATCTACATGTTAAACAATTAAAATAATTTTTCCAGTTAATTTGCATTTTCCTCTGAATTATTTTTAATATGGCTCAGGAAACAGACTTTTATGTTTGTTTTTAATGAGGATCTGATATTGCTGGAATCCAAATGGCCAGTGAATTTACCAATTTATTACATTAAAAAACTGAAACCAAGTGTCTCCATTCCTCTGAAAGCCAGGAAATTGCTATTTGGGAGTGCTGTGGAATTCTTGTGATGTTTTTGTTATCTTAATTCCAGAAACAATGATTGAGTTTCTACCATATGCCAGTATTATACTGCTGTTTGGAATTGAAAGACCCTGCTCTGGAGAAATTCAGCAGTCCCCCGACCTTTTTGGCACTGGGGATCAGTTTCGTGGAAGACAGTTTTTCCATGTACTAGGGGTAGGAGGAATAGTTTCGGGATGATTCAAGTGCATTACATTTATTGTGTACTTTCTTTCTATTATTATTACATTAGTTCCACCACAATTCATCAAGCAGTAGATCTTGGAGGTTAGGGACCCTTGGAGAAATTCATAGTTGGACACTAAACAGGGAAGTTACGATAATTCTGTGCTAGTTGGTTAGAGATAAGAAGCGAAACAGAGACAAATTATTTTTAAGGATGTCTTATGCACTTCTTTTAAAAACATGTTGCTTTTCACTAACCTTTGGTGTTATTATAGTCTAAAATACAATTCATGTAACTAAGTTTCCCTTCTTTATGAGTACATATCAATATAATAAGGAAGAGCAAAATATGTGATTATTTTTGAAGTGTTGTCTTAGGTTAGTGATGTTTATGTCTGTTTGTATAGTTTTAGAAAATTCTTAAAGGGAAAATAATGAATTAGAATATTACCCTTCAAAGATAACCCTGTTTTTTTTAATGTAGGACACAAAATAAAAATATTTATAGAAAAGGAGTAAAAATCGTCCAGAGCAATGAGATCTGTCCCCAGAAATCTCTTTGAGAAAATTAATTCAGATCCCAGAACTTCGTTTACTTAAAGCGTCTGCCTGCAATGCAGGTTCGATCCCTGGGTTGGGAAGATCCCCTGGAGAAGGAAATGGCAAACCACTCCAGTATTCTTGCCTGGAGAATCCCATGGACAGAGGAGCCTGAGCGGGCTACAGTCCATGAGGTCGCAAAGAGTCGGACACGACCGAGTGACTTCACTTAATAACAGATAAACAGGAAATGCTTGAGCCTAATAGCTGAGAATTTGTGTCACATTTTTAGAGCTAGTAGTGGTTTTCAATTTAGTGAAGATTTAAGAAAATTTTTAGGTACGTCTTTTTTCCCATGTAATTCTTTTTACTTAACTCAGGAAATAAGGCATTATAAAATCCATACACTATTTTCTCATTAAAATGTCAGAGTACTTCCTAGTGTTTGATCCACGTGGGGCTGATAACTCTGTGTAGATTATTTGTAATTTTTTATCCTTTTAATTCTTTCCTAAAGAGCATGGAGGGATTTGGAGGCACAGACCTATGTTGGAATTCTGTCATTTTCTAACTTTGTCACCTTGGGTGAATTATGAAGATTCTTAAGTTTTCTTCTTGTAAAGTGATTAACTTGAAGATCAAATGTGAGATAATGTCTACAGACTATCCATACTGGCCCTTATAAATACAGTAACTCTGAAATCTTTTTTGAAAAGTTTTAAACTCATTGTTAGCTGAAGAAAGAAGGAAAAATCAAAAACCCTCCAAAGCTTTGTAAATATTCCTGAATATTTTGTGTTCACACCATTATCTTTTATCCTGATGGAGAGATGGTTTACTGAGTGGTACTGTTAAGCTTTTATTGTGTTCAAAAAACTTTCATTATGAAGAGTTTCAAAGGGTGACGGAGTTGTGTACTGAACCCACATGTATCCACCACTCTGCTTCAGTGATTTTCAACTCATGGTTTCATCTGAACTGTTTGTTTCCTTTTAAAACAGTACATTCTACCCTCTTCCCCCATCTTTCAACTATTTTGGCATGAATCTGAAGCATATCATTCCATGTGGACATATTTTAGTATACATCTTAGAGACATAAAGGATTTCATATTAACTTTTTAAAATGTAAGTTAAAACATTTGAAATCATGACTACACCTGGACATCACCAGGTGGTCAATACTGAAACACATTGATTATATTCTTTGCAGCTGAAGATGGAGAAGCTCTATACAGTCAGCAAAAACGAGACCAGAAGCTGACTGTGGCTCAGATCATGAACTCCTTATTGCCAAATTCAGACTTAAATTGAAGAAAGTAGGGAAAACCACTAGACCATTCAGATATGACCTAAATCGAATCCCTTACAATTATACAGTGGAAGAGACAAATAGATTTAAGCGATTAGATTTGATAGACAACAGTGCCTGAAGAACTGTGGACTGAGGTTCGTGACATTGCACATTGCACTGGAGGCGGAGATCAAGAACATCCTCAAGAAAAAGAAATGCAAAAAGACAAAATGGTTGCCTTGGGAGACCTTACAAATAGCTAAGAAAAGAAGAGAAGTGAAAGGCAAAGGAGAAAAGGAAAGAGATACCCATCTGAATGCAGAGTTCCCAAGAATAGCAAGGAGAGATAAGAAAGCCTTCCTCAGAGATCAGTGCAAATAAATAGAAGAAAACATTAGAATGGGAAAGACTAGAGATCTCTTCAAGAAAATTAGAGATACCAAGGGAACATTTTTCCAGTAGTCATGTATGGATGTGAGAGTTGGACTGTGAAGAAGGCCGAGCGCCAAAGAATTGATGCTTTTGAACTGTGGTGTTGGAGAAGACTGTTGAGAGTCCCTTGGACTGCAAGGAGATCCAACCAGTCCATCCTAAAGGAGATCAGTCCTGGGATTTCTTTGGAAGGAATGATGCTAAAGCTGAAACTCCAGTACTTTGGCCACATCATGCGAACAGTTAACTCATTTGAAAAGACTCTTTTGCTGGGAATGATGGAAGGCAGGAGGAGAAGGGGATGACAGAGGATGAGATGGTTGGATGGCATCACTGACTCGATGAACATGAGTTTGAGCAAGCTCCAGGAGAAGGTAATGGACAGGGAGGCCTGGCGTGCTGCAGCCCGTGGGGTTGCAAAGAGTTGAACATGACTGAATGACTGAACTGAACTGATATTTATTAGTTCAAACTTTAAGAGGTACAAAAGGGTATAAATGGTATGTAGTTTCCCTCTTCTCTTGAAAATCTCACTTCTCTTCTTGGTAAATAACTGCTTATTCTTACCAGTTCCTGCAAATCTTTGCAGAAATTACTTGCACAAGGGATGTATATTTGTATGTATATATGCCTGTATGTATGTATGCATGCATGCATGCGTGTTCTTGTATGTGTATATTCTTCCACATGTTTATATATATTATACTCCCACTCTGATTAAAGTGCAATCAAACTGTACACTGTTCATCACACTATATAATACTATATATTTGAGATGTTTTAAATCAGTAGTTAATTAGTTTATTTTGTTCCTATGAACTACATTGTGTGTCAGATGTCTACTTTTTAGAGTTACCAAATACTTTTTGGTATTATTTTTTTAAAAATAAATAATGACCACAGGACAGAGTATGACTTCTACAACTCAAAATACATCCTTACTAAGCTATTGTATCCATTTTTTATTATTCTTTAATAAAAGTACTCCAAGTGTACTGACAACAACCATTTGCCTGTATAATGTTCTTTGGTTGTGCATATTGGACTGAACTTACCTCTGTTGTTTTCTGCTAATTTTGTTTGGGCTCACTCAGGTGGTTGCAGCCCCAGAATGGCCTCACCCGCAAGTCTGGTGGCTAGTGTGTGATGCTTAGCTGGCCCTCACTTTTCATGTACTCTTTTTATCTGGCTTACTTTATGTGATGCTACAAGGACAGCAAGAATGGAAGCTGCCAAGTCACATTCTGTTGGTCAAAGGAACTCATAAAACTAGACCAGGTTCAGAGGGAGGGGAAATAGACTCCATTTATTAGTGAGTGGATTGACAACAGATTTATGGTCATTTTTAGTGCACTATAGATGGCTTCTGTTGAACATATTCCACAGAAAAAAGAAATCTCATTACCTGTGTTGATTTGTGAGAATTAAATGAAATATGGTATGTGATGCCTGGCACATATAAATCATCTATATCTTAGGCATTGTTTGTAATCATAAGTTATATGCATGTGAATTGTTAAAAAAAAGTCTTTACTGCAAATTATCTTAAGAGAGTTTTAAGTATTAAGCAAAGTTATCTATGAAATTACCTGAAGCAGACTTAAATGAAAACATTAAGCTGTTTTATATTGCTCAGGTGTTTAATTCTGGAAAAGAATAAATTTGGAGCTAAAAATTCTGAAACTTTTGAACTTTGAGAGGGAGATTGTAAAGCAGACATGACATTTGTTATTTTTCAAGAGAAACTGGACCAAAAAAATACAGGTTATTGTTATCTTTTTTCTGATGTCATTTGTTAATTCATGGTTTGGGATGTTAGTAAGTAAATTTTGAAATCCTTGTGTGTGATGTTTCAAAGCAAATTAAGATCCCCCCCCCAAAATATTCAAGTTGAATGTTTTAAGAATGGTTTTTTAAGAAACAAAATTTGTATTAAATTTTTTTATTCTGTATATAAAATGAAAACATTTATAAAAAGGTTGAGATGAGAAAAAAATAAAGGTACATTTTCTCATAATTCTGAGGAGAAGCTAAATTCTCTCCCTCTCTTGAAAACATTTTACTTTGTTTCTTTCAGCTTCTTAATTCTATATGTGTGTTTATGTCACAAATGTCAAATTGTAAATGGGTAAGGCTTTTTTCTTTTAAAAGAGTTAATGATTTGTAAACTGTAATTGCAGTTTGTTACTTCTAGGAGTCCCCTGCCTACTCTTTATGTCTTTTTTTGGAAAAACCACACTAGTTTGATACTTAAAGCATTTCTGAAAATAAAAGGCAAAATTATATGTTAAGGGGAATTTTTTTCCTCCCAGAGAGTTTTGTAAAGTATTATAAAAAGAATCCCTAATGACATCTCATCATTTAGAACGTAGTCTTTGATGATGTGTTTCCAGTGTCCATATACTTCATTTGGCTCACAATTTCTCAGAATCAATTAAGCCCAGTGAGTATTTTGGTATATCTGATTGAGGCTACATTGCAATGTGATTTGGCTACCTCATGATTTTTCATCTTTGTGTTAAGCATATTAGGTTTGAAAACTACACTTCTTTGGATTCTGAGTTTTTTCATTTTCCATTCAGTTTTGCTCACTTTTTATACAGTGAGAGCAGCCTACAATAAAGCTTCCAAGCACAGCACTGTGTGGGGTGAAGGGTAAATACTGCAGCGGTGCTGCTTGGCTGGGAAGTGGCTCACGCGTGCGTTCACGCTCTGCTTCGAGATATGTGTACTTAGTCGCTCAGTCGTGTCTGACTGTCTGCAGCCCCATGGACTGTAGCCCACTAGGCTCCTCTGGCCATGGGATTTTCCAGGCAAGGATACTGGAGTGGGTTTGCATTTCCTACTCCAGGGGATCTTCCTGACCTAGGGATCAAACCCGTGTCTCTTGCTTCTCCTGCATTGGCAGGCACATTCTTTACCAATAGGGACACCTGGGAAGCCTTTGTTTTTGAGATACAAAAGTCTAAATTGTAATGTACTGAGACAAAAGGAGGTGTTGGTATCAGTGTGTGATTAAGGAAAATGTAAGCTGTAAAAAAAAATTTGGCTTGTGTACAGTTTAATGTTTTTACTAGTGTGTTTTGAACTCTTGACCAAATTGGTGACAGTTTTCACATTAAAAAATTTTTTTAAATTGAACTAGTTAAAAATAATTTTGAGAATTTTAAGTATTTGCTGGGTTCAAGGCCAGGATTGCTGTTTTTTTTTTTTTTACTCATATAAGACCTCTTGAAACAAATAGTGACCTCAAGGGATTTATGAGTGGACTTCTATTGAAATTGATGCAAAATACAGGGCCTTTTTATGAGGAAAGGATCTAGAGGTTTTATCAGTCTTTCATAGGTGTCAGTAGCCATAAAGAGTTATGAGTCACTGTTCTAAGAAAACAACACACAACAGTTTACTTTTTTCTAAAATGCAATTTAGAAATAAAATACAGAAAACAAATTGAAATGACAAAACTTACAAATTGTGTTAGACTAAGTAGAAACTGATGCAGATATTCAAAGCTTAAGTTATAAATTTAACATATCTAAAGTCATCTTTTCTTAAAAGTTCCTTCTTTTGATTTGTTATAGAAATATATATCAGTTGTAGAAAATTTAGAAAATAAAATCAAAATTACCTCTAAACTCATCACCTAAAACAGTTGGGCACTTTGAGGGTATTTCTTTCATACTTAGAGTAATGTATTTTTGTAACTTTTAAACTTTCTTATGTTGAATTCATGTCTCATTTTATTCATAGAGCAAAAGAAGGCTGATAAAGAAACAGGCACCTATGGTAAACTGACACATCTCAAGTTACGTGTGCATGGTTATTGGTATGAGGCACAAACAAATTCCCCTGTCCCACCTTTGCTATGTATATTCATTGTACTCTGTTGTCTCACTGCTGAAAACTTAAATTGAAGAAATCTAGTAGAATGTTAAGACTTCCCCTGGTGGCTCAGCTGGTAAAGAATCTGCCTGTAATGCAGGAGACCTGGGTTCGAATTCTGGGTTGGGACGATCCCCTAAAGGAGGGCATGGCAACCCACTCCAGGATTCTTGCCTGGCCTCATGGACAGAGGAGCCTGGCAGGCTGCAGTCCATGGCGTTGCAGAGTCAGACACGACTGAGCGGCTAAGCAGTAGCAGCCATACAATGTTAGGTGCATCTGTCTCTTTTTAGATAATTTTGTTTCATTAAACTTCTGAAAAATTACTAAGTTTTTATATTTAGGTTCATCTTTCTATTTCCAAAAATAAAGTTTTCTCATGGACTCAAAATATAAAGAACATGGATTATTTCATCACCATCTTCTGATATGTCTCCTAGGTATGAGTTGAGATAAAGGAATATGTGACCATATTGCCTGGATTTTGTAGTAGATGTCATTTATCTTACTAGTAATTTGTTTTACCATGACCATTAAAAAAAATGCTGTTGATTTAGTACACTTTTAAATGGTTAAAATAAAAGTGTATTTCCCATCAGTTACAGAAGGCACAACCATGTAGATCCTTCTTTCAAGAATGCTTTTATTGCTTAATATAACCTTGATAATTTGTTTATGCTGTTTAAGAGGATACTTTTAAAATACTCAGTCATTCCATTCTTTAGAAATGAGAAGATTTCTCTCTTTACCATGCCTGAATTCAGCCTTCCTCTGTTTTCTTAATTTTTGAGGTTAAAAACCCAGGCATCCATCAAGCCAGCAGATCTTGGAGAAGCATTGCAAAAAAAAGGAAAAAAAGACATGCTATATTTGAGTGATGATCCCTGCAGCATATGGCATAATGCTTGGTTGCAGAGCAGGCGCTCAATAAATGGTGAATTGAATTGAAACAAAGGTTTCTTGGATGCTTAATAGGACATTCCAGAGTGGGTATGATGGACAAAGAATCATTTCTAAAGAAAATTGTATATATATTCCAAAATGTTTTGGGTTTTATAATTTCTCAAATTAACAAAGAATTAACTCTACCACAGATCAGCCTAGATATTAGCATTAATGTAAAGCCCTTTCCTTCTTTTCCCTCTAAGCATCTCTTGGTATTTTCTCCTTTTTTGTTTAGGATAGTAGGTAAAGAGAATGATAGGAGTTTTTTTTCTTTTTAAATGGGCTTAATGTCAATACTTTCTGCCTATTAAAACTTCATACTTTAAAGAGAAAAATGAACAAATTTTGTTTCAGTGAATTGTTTTATTTTCTGTTTTTACTATTAAAAGCTGGAAATTGGAGTCTTTACTCACTTGGCTCAAACATGGGATGTAGAACTTTTTTCTTTTGCTTTACAAAGGTTTTCTTTTTTACCATGCATTTAAGAAGAGGGTTAAAGAGTTCCTTTCGTATTTCTCCCATCTCCTTTTTAATATTCTATTATGAAAACCTTCAAACCTACAGAAAAATTGAAAGAATTATATGGATGAAACTTGATCACATAGCTAGTAATACCTCAACTCTTAGTCCATTTTTTTATGATGTGTTTCAAAGAAAATTGTGGCCATCTGCATACTCCACCTGTAAATACTTGACTGTACATGTCAGTTAGCTTGCTCTCTCATACTTTTTACAGCCTTATGAAAGTAAGATATTTCTCATGAGATCTGTCCTGATCTTCATCCTTAAGGTTAAGGCTAGTTTGCAGTTATGTCCTTTTTTT
>SJYX01002005.1:43527-71027 GCA_006410675.1 Oreotragus oreotragus
AATTGAAGAAATCTAGTAGAATGTTAAGACTTCCCCTGGTGGCTCAGCTGGTAAAGAATCTGCCTGTAATGCAGGAGACCTGGGTTCGAATTCTGGGTTGGGACGATCCCCTAAAGGAGGGCATGGCAACCCACTCCAGGATTCTTGCCTGGCCTCATGGACAGAGGAGCCTGGCAGGCTGCAGTCCATGGCGTTGCAGAGTCAGACACGACTGAGCGGCTAAGCAGTAGCAGCCATACAATGTTAGGTGCATCTGTCTCTTTTTAGATAATTTTGTTTCATTAAACTTCTGAAAAATTACTAAGTTTTTATATTTAGGTTCATCTTTCTATTTCCAAAAATAAAGTTTTCTCATGGACTCAAAATATAAAGAACATGGATTATTTCATCACCATCTTCTGATATGTCTCCTAGGTATGAGTTGAGATAAAGGAATATGTGACCATATTGCCTGGATTTTGTAGTAGATGTCATTTATCTTACTAGTAATTTGTTTTACCATGACCATTAAAAAAAATGCTGTTGATTTAGTACACTTTTAAATGGTTAAAATAAAAGTGTATTTCCCATCAGTTACAGAAGGCACAACCATGTAGATCCTTCTTTCAAGAATGCTTTTATTGCTTAATATAACCTTGATAATTTGTTTATGCTGTTTAAGAGGATACTTTTAAAATACTCAGTCATTCCATTCTTTAGAAATGAGAAGATTTCTCTCTTTACCATGCCTGAATTCAGCCTTCCTCTGTTTTCTTAATTTTTGAGGTTAAAAACCCAGGCATCCATCAAGCCAGCAGATCTTGGAGAAGCATTGCAAAAAAAAGGAAAAAAAGACATGCTATATTTGAGTGATGATCCCTGCAGCATATGGCATAATGCTTGGTTGCAGAGCAGGCGCTCAATAAATGGTGAATTGAATTGAAACAAAGGTTTCTTGGATGCTTAGTAGGACATTCCAGAGTGGGTATGATGGACAAAGAATCATTTCTAAAGAAAATTGTATATATATTCCAAAATGTTTTGGGTTTTATAATTTCTCAAATTAACAAAGAATTAACTCTACCACAGATCAGCCTAGATATTAGCATTAATGTAAAGCCCTTTCCTTCTTTTCCCTCTAAGCATCTCTTGGTATTTTCTCCTTTTTTGTTTAGGATAGTAGGTAAAGAGAATGATAGGAGTTTTTTTTCTTTTTAAATGGGCTTAATGTCAATACTTTCTGCCTATTAAAACTTCATACTTTAAAGAGAAAAATGAACAAATTTTGTTTCAGTGAATTGTTTTATTTTCTGTTTTTACTATTAAAAGCTGGAAATTGGAGTCTTTACTCACTTGGCTCAAACATGGGATGTAGAACTTTTTTCTTTTGCTTTACAAAGGTTTTCTTTTTTACCATGCATTTAAGAAGAGGGTTAAAGAGTTCCTTTCGTATTTCTCCCATCTCCTTTTTAATATTCTATTATGAAAACCTTCAAACCTACAGAAAAATTGAAAGAATTATATGGATGAAACTTGATCACATAGCTAGTAATACCTCAACTCTTAGTCCATTTTTTTATGATGTGTTTCAAAGAAAATTGTGGCCATCTGCATACTCCACCTGTAAATACTTGACTGTACATGTCAGTTAGCTTGCTCTCTCATACTTTTTACAGCCTTATGAAAGTAAGATATTTCTCATGAGATCTGTCCTGATCTTCATCCTTAAGGTTAAGGCTAGTTTGCAGTTATGTCCTTTTTTTTGCTGCTGCTCTTTAATAAAAACCTTAGGTGTGTCTTTAATAAAAACCTTAGGTGTGTCTTTAATAAAAACCTTAGGTGTGTCTCAGAAGGCTTATAGCATATGATTAGCAAGATTTAGAAGAAGATTATGAAAGTTTCTTCTGTGCCATATAACAGTGCTTTAGTTCTTACTTTCTGTAAATAACATTGCATGAGGATGTTTGGTGAAAATTAAATCTTATTTATTGGGTAATTCTTTTAAATTAAGAATTGAAGGTTGAACCTAATCTGTAAGGATCAGATATGGTGAAACCAAACAAGGAAGTCTTATCTAGTAATGGCATAAATAAGTAGGCTTGAGAGATTTATCCTAACTACATCTGGGTTTTATTTTCATCTGAAAAAAAGTTATTTTAAGCAGTTGGCTTCTTTGACTACATATTTTACAGTCTCCAAAAATTCAGTTATATATTTCTGAGTGGTGAAATAGAAGAAAGTTTATTCAGATTTTGGTACCAACAAAGATACCTTATAACACGTTAATTCTTAGAGTCATTTTCTGTTTTCTGCTGTATAGGCTTTGTGATCTTTTATGGGATTTTTTTTTTAAGCCCCGAGTATTAGAGGAGGGACTATTTGGAGATAACTGTTTGACCAAGCAATTGATCCTGAATATTTCCTCTAGTAGGAATTTCAGGGAGAGAGTTCCTCAAGCCATAATTTCTTCCAGTGGCACTGCTTGACTCTACTTGCCTCCCTTCAAAAAGGATTTCTGCATGAGCTGTTTTTTAAATTATCTTCTCCTTTCTTTGTGTATTTTTAGAAAACAATTAAAAATTTAGAAGTAACAACTCCAATCTTAAACTGTTCCCAATATGGCCACAGTTTTTTTCTTCTAGAATTATTGATTTAGTTTAAAACTGAATATGCTTTGGAATACTGACATTGACCTCTTGTAGTGTCTTTGATTGAATCTTCTGTTCTTTTAATATATAAAAGAGATGTGTTGTTAGACACCTACACCCCTTTTCAGGTGTATTTACCAAAATAGTACATATTGAATGCTAACTTTAATATTAGGTTTTTAACAATTAATAGGAACATTTAGGGCTTCCCTGACGGCTCAGATGGTAAAGAATCTGCCTGCAGTGCAAGAGACCTGGATTTGATCCCTGGATGGGGAAGATCCCTGGAGAAGGAAATGGCCACCCACTTCAGTATTCTTGCCTGGGAAATCCCATGGACAGAGCAGCGTGGTGCAGTTGCAAAGTGTTGGACACAACTTAGCAACTAACATTAGTCATCTAAGCATTTGCCAAATTATTATGTAAAACTGCTAGTATTTATAGATTTAATGAATTCACAGTGTTCAGGCATTGTGTCACTTCAGTTCTTCCAAACTGTCCCATTTATTGCTCACAGCAGTCCTGTTTCTAGAAGCTTCCTGAATTGTTAGGTTTAGTTATACTGTCGTTAAGTAAGTTGTGCTATTTGTATCAAATTGAATGAATTTTACAGTGAAGTTATCTTAGTGGGTAATACAGTCTTTCTTTCAAATTTTAGAATTGGTGTTTTTGATACTTCCTGGGAAAAGGGTCATTGAAGGCTCAATGTATTTAGGTGTTCAGTGCTGGGCAAGGTGTTAAAAACCATTTATATTTAGTCCTCTTTGAGTCTGTAAGATAGGTATTATTTCAGTTTTTTAACATTGAAGATACTAAGTCTAGGATTAATTTGTTAAATGATGGAGTGAGGATTGATCCTCTGGTCTGACTTCGAAGCCATGTTCTTTCTGGTATATAGGCCTGTTCCTGAAATTTCCTGCCATTTTATTCATATAAAAATATCCAGAAAGATGACTTTTGCCTTAAACAGAAACATTTTATGTTTATTTATATAAAGGGATTTGAGAGGAAAGTTTTTAAAAAACACTTGAGCATTAGAAAATGAAAAGGCTTGCTTGATAGAATACTGGTCAGAAGACCTAGGTTAAGGTCATTGCTACCTCTCCTCAATAGAGTGGATCTAATTTCTCTTAAATGTGTGGTTTTTTTCCCATTTTTCTTCTGCTTTGTCTTTTATAAAGAGGAAAATATTGATGTGACATTTACTATAGGAATATTTTTACAATGAATTAAAATATGTGAAATTCCATGATATTTTTAAGACTAAATAAGATGATTTTTATTAATTATGTTTGTTGCTTTAGGGGAGCTAAGGAGTAAACTGAAACCATTTCCATGAACAGTCATTTTTATTACCTGGAGAGTGATTATCTATACAGCAATTTATCCTAATTTTAATTTGATAATTTCTACATGTTCTTTTAAATTACTTGCTGAATTGGTGAGTTTTTGTTTTTGTTATTTTTTTTAAATTGAGAAAACCATCCCTCTGCTTTAAAAAATTTCGGTGCTCTGGTTTTGCTTTCAGCCTGCAGTCTAGCAGGGAACCCTTCGGAAACCACATATCCACAGAAGGTTTGACACAAGTTCAGTGTAGGGCTATTCAGTTCCAGCAGCTGTGAGAACTGAGTATGGTTCACAGTGTGGGAAACATCACCATTTCTGCTCCTACAGATTTATATCTTTTGGTGGTCTGAAATTAGTTTATCAGGTAGCTCTGTTTAGATGTAACATGGAATTGACTCCAAAGCCCAAAGGAAATACTTTTTATAGTACCTCTACCTAACTTCTAGCTCCTGATTGATTCTCTCTCACCTCAATAACATTAGTATGAATAACTGAAGAGTTGATGACCCCAGATTTTTCAACCCAAAGTTTCCTGAGGAGGACAGACTGAAGCATCTGCTCAGATTTTGTGTTGATGATTTCTGTTTCACAACCAGTGTTTATTCTCTCAAAAGCCTTTCTCAGCTCTCTTCTTCTTTCATCTTGAGCCCATTTCCCTCCAAACTTACTGTCTCCCTTAATTTCCAAATTTTCTTTAGTTCAGATGATCCTCTACTTTAGGGAACAATAATTCTCAAGATATGTGTGTTCTACATCTAAAAGCTGAGTAATTCTTTGATAAGTGTATGGTGGAATAATGCCGTTGCTAAATTTTGTAGAAACACGATTTTAAAATTAAAAAACACTTTAATCTTTAAATTGCTGAAATTAGGTTTTTGATTAGCTTATGATACGTAGCCTACTTGAGGAACCATTAATTTGGATATTAATATAGTATTTTTTATTTTTTTTGTCAACAGGAAGAAGGTAGATAATGACTATAATGCTCTTCAAGAAAGACTCAGTACTTTGCCTGATAAGTTGTCTTATAATATCATGGTATGTTTGATGTGTTTCTTTTAAAGTAGAATGTTGTTTCTTGTAAAGATGTTAACTATGTAAAGTAAAAAGGTCTTTCTTTGCTTTATGTGTATTGATTTACAAGTTGACTCCCTGGATTAGATAGAGGTAACTACCATAGTAAGGAAGGTTTCTGTTTTACTTTATAATAATGCACTAATTGTGGTAATAGTTGGTATTCTTTTCCTTTTTTTAATTTATATTAAATTATGTTATGATGACATAAATGGCATAAATGTTAGCATAAAATTCGACGTATTTGGTATGCAAATTTACTATGTTAGCAAACTAATTATAACAGAAATATGGCATGTAGTCACTTCCTGTTAACCAGAGCAGCAGTAGACCATAATGTTATGTATCTGGGAGAATTAAACCCTAGAACATTGATTTTATATATATAAAGGTGCTGCTAATTTTTTTTTAATATTCATATCTTCATATCAACATATCACTCTATTTGTGAGCCCTGAATGAGATTCTTTCTTTGCATGAATATTCTTTTTCATGAAGACTGTGTTCTTAATTTAGACCAGATATTTTGAAAATACATTGTTCTTTATTATACCAGCTCAAATATTTCATAAATTTTATAAACCTTTTAAAGCTCTTTATTTGTTAATTCCTGTTTTGCCCCCAAAAGACACTGTTTTCTCAGAATTAATTTTCAGTTGAAAAAAATCAAAGTTAGTCTTTATTAATACTTTATTTCTAGTTTGCTTTCATTTAGATTTATGACTGAGAAAAAAATAAATATGTTTGGAAGCAATGCTGATTTCTCTGAAAGCTGTTTTTTTAAATATTCTCATTGCTTTTCTTGTTTTAATGTTGATAAATTAACCTAAGTTTTTTCTAAGGTTTTCCTAGTGAAATTATAATGTTAAATGTCCATGAAGTTGACACTTTATTTTTCTCAGTGAGGAGATTTTTTTAAAAAAGACCTCCACACAGAGCTTTTAATGCTGTTTCATAAAATGTAGTTTTTAGTGTTTTTAATTTTTTTTAAACTTTCTTTTTCTTTTTCTTTTGAACAATAGGTACCATTTGGCCCCTTTGCCTTCATGCCAGGAAAACTTGTCCATACTAATGAAGTCACTGTTTTACTTGGGGACAATTGGTTTGCAAAATGTTCAGCAAAGCAGGCTGTTGGCTTAGTTGAGCACCGGAAAGAACGTATGTACTAATTATAAATGATGTTTCTTAGCTGGATATTTATTGGTTCACGAAGTGCCAGGCTGATGGACTGTTTGTTATTAACAGTACCTTGCATTGATTTATTAGATAAGTGTCATAAGTATCCAGGCTATTTGCAATTCTGTTGAATTGGAGATAGTTTGAGCAGATCCAGCATTTGAAAATGTGCACTGGAGAATGGAACATCTGGGTTGGAAATGTCACCCACATTAGCATGTTTTTAGAAATTACCAGGTGTGAAAGTCATCACACATGGTTTTGTAGATAGCAGTTGGATAGATATAAGAATTGGGGTCATTTTATATTTTATAATTGGTTTGCTTTAGTTGCTTTTCAAGACTTTATTTTTCCCCAGAATACTTGAGAACACAGAGGAATTTGCTTCCTACTTACTGGACTAGGATAAATATCTATTTGCAAAGCAGAAACAATTCTTAAACATGTGTTTTGGTTTGGAAGAACTCATGTTTCCATTTTACAGAAGAAAAGGCCAGGTGTGGAGAAATGCTTTCTACAGCATCACTCAAACTTAAATGGTTTGAGATTTCTGCCTCATTTCATTGAGGTCATTCTAGTTTTCTTTAGATAGTGTTTGTTGGTTTATATATATCCATACATACATTTTTTAGTTGGTTTGATTCACTTGGGTTCTAACTTAGTTGCATTTTAATATTAGGTCTGTTTAATATCTAATACATGTTTTTATTTCTGTAATAGCATACTTAAATTGATAGCATAATATCACCCATCAGTTCAGTTCAGTTCAGTCGCTCAGTCGTGTCCGACTCTTTGTGACCCCATGAATCGCAGCATGGGAGACAATATACAGCCTTGATGTACTCCTTTTCCTATTTGGAACCAGTCTGTTGTTCCATGTGCAGTTCTAACTGTTGCTTCCTGACCTGCATACAGATTTCTCAAGAGGCAGGTTAGGTGGTCTGGTATTCCCATCTCTTTCAGAATTTTCCACAGTTGATTGTGATCCACACAGTCAAATACCTGCTTTTTACTCTTCTACTTAAATGTATCTCTGAAAACAAATTTTTGAGGCTCCTTCTGTTTAAGTGAGGTCATGTAGATAGAAAACAGCCGAGTTTTCTAAAGCTGAAATTATTTCACTTATATATGAGTGGGTACTAGTTGGAGAACTCATTCACTCAGTGAAATTCTGGAATCCATATTTGGAGACTAATTGTAAGTCAAAGCTTGTAAGTTTATAATTGATATATATTTTGATCTTTTGTGACACTAATCAGAACCATTTTGTTTGGCCTGTGTGTAATTCCTGGCAATGAGAATTCTTTTGGCATTACCACGTTAAAGTAAGTCATGTATATTAGAGCCAAGAGGATGGGTATAATTCTTTAAAGGTCTTTTTTAATGGTGAAGACTTGCTTTATTTACTGGGGAAACTGCTGATATGAAATCATTTCATCTTTTGAGATTTGTTCACTTTGATTTTCATTTGGATGTTTCAGCAAAGAAATCTTTAGGATCATTTTGACTTATATTAATGAAAGAACACTTTTAATAGATGAGAGCTCTAGCATAGCAAAATATTTTTTGGTGAATCACTTTTCAGTGTTAAAAACCATTTTAGGAAGTGACCAAAGCAATGACTTTTGGGATCAATATTTATCTAAAATATTTTTTGGAATATATATATAAAATTATGTTTGAGAATCTGTTTTGGTAAATGAATTCTTAATAGTTGTTTTCTTCACAGTTTTATAGTAATTTATAATTGAAGAAATTGTTTAGGCATATTATTATACTTAACATTTATTAAGAAAAAATACTTTATTTTTCTTAAGGCAGAAGAAATATAACAGGTTAAACATACTTATCTCCGGGTCAACAGGGTAATGGGAGAAGGTGAAGGGAGGTCATTGAATGTTTAAAAAGTAGTAAAAATAAAGGACAAAATGGGTTTAACATAACAGTAAGAGGATTCAGAGGCAGTAACTCAGAGGAAGATGATTTCTAAAAGAAAGATGGCAAGCTCAGTGCCCTACCCTTTTGCTCACGTCTGGCATTTTGTCATTTAACATGAATATGAGCAGCTTTTTTAGTTTTCTAAGTTTTTAAATGATTAGAGTGAAGTTGGCATTTTATTTGGTATACAGAATGTTCTATTAGTTAACAACTAATTGTGATTAAAGATTTGTTTAACCAGCGCTGCAATCAGGAAGCAGAATAGGATACAGGATACACCATAGTCCGTCAGGACACAGGACCACACCGAAAACTCTCTTGTGTTTTCCTTTTTATGGTCATCTACTATCTGTACCCCTGATCTGTCTCTGTCGCCTTTTCCAGAATGCCATATCCGTGGAATCACACACTAGGTAACCTTCTGAGACTGACTGTGACTCACCCAGTTTGTTCTGTGCATGAAAAGGCAGCAGTATAAACACTGCTTCATTGCTGAGTAGTGTTCCATTACATTCATGTACACAGGTTTTCTGTTTATCCATTGAAAGGCGTTTGGGTTTGCTCCCATTTTTGGCAGTTACAAATGGAGTTGCTATATACCTTTCTGTACAGGCTTTTATGTGACTGTAAGTTTTGTTTGCTGTTGAGACATACCTGTTCTCTTTTGGTGTCTGTCTGACTGGCCTTACAGATGGTATTCCTTCCTCTGCACTGCTTTGAAAGAGCTTAAGAATTGGTGTTACTTCTTCTTTGAATGTTTGGGAGAGTTCACCTGTGAAGCCATCTGTTCTAGGCTTTTTATTATTAGAAGGTTTTGGATTATTAATTAAACCTTACTTGTTCTAGGGCTACACAGATTTTCTGTTTCTTCTTGTTTGAGTTTTAGTAGTCTGTATGTTTCCAGGAATTTGTCCATCTAGCCTATCAGGTTTGTTGGCATTTAACTATTATTCTTTCATATTCCTATTTCTGTAAAATAAGTCATATCTCCATTTTAATTTTTTAATTAATACACTTCTTCAGGTTTTTATTCTTATGCAGGCTTAATGCATATTTCATTTCAGATTCTATATGTGAGTGTATAAAGGCATCTCTGTTTTTATTTATGGTTTTAGTCATCTGAGTCGTCTTTCTCTTTTTTCTTTGCCAGTCTAGGTAAAGGCTTATCCATTTTGTTGGTCTTCTCAAAGAACCAACTTTTTAATTTTGTTGATTATTTTCTGTTGTTTTCCTTGTCTCTTTTGTTTATTTCTACTCTAATCTTTGTTATTCCTTCCTTCTGGTAGCTTTGGATGTAGTTTATTGTACTTTTTCAAGTTTCTTAAAGCATATAAGATTATGATTTGAGATTTATTTTAAAATGTAGGTTGTTTACAGGTATAAATCTCTTAGCATGGGTTTCTCTGCATCCTGTAAATTTTGATCTGTTGTGTCTTACCTTGACACATTCATTGTTTTGTTAAATTTCCTTGTGTTTCTTAATTTTCCATTTTGCCTTCTGTTGCTGGTTTCTAGTTTCATTTCATTCTATTGAAACCATACAAAGTATTCTTTCCAATCTTGTGAAAAGGTTTAAGGTTTGTTTTGTGACCTGTCCTGGTCTTTCTTAGAGAATGTTGTGTTTCCCTTAGAAGAATGGATACTCTGTTCCTGTTGGGTGAATATTCTGAATGTATCTGTTAGGTCTGTTTGTTCTGTAGTATTATTAAGGTCCTCTTTCCTTATCAGTCTCCTTTGTGGTTCTTTTGTCCTTTATCGTCCTCTGTTGACATCTCCAGTTCTTATTGTAGAACCACTTGAACTGTGTCATTTTTTGCTTCATATATTTGAGGCTCTGTTGTTAGGTTGTGTGTATTTTTTATAATCATATATTTTAAAATTTTATTGATGTATAGTTGATTTATAAGTTTTAATTTTTATTATACAGCAAAATGATTCAGTTATACATACATATATTCTTTTCCATTATGGTTTATCACAGGATATTGAATATAGGTCCGTGTGCTGTACAATAAGACCTTGTTGTTTATCCATCGAGTATATAATAGTTTGCATCTGCTAATCCCATGCTCCCAATCGCTCCTTCTCCCACTTCCCCTCTCCCTTGACAAGTCTGTTCTCTATATCTGTGAGTCTGTTTCTATTTCATAGCTATATTCATGTGTATCTTAGTTTAGATTCCACATATAAGTGATAGTGTGTGGTATCTGTCATTCTCTTTCTTTGCTTAAGTATGATGATCTCTTAGTCCATCCATGTTGCTGCAAATGGCATTATTTCTTTCTTTTTATAGCTGAGTAATATTCTATTGTATATTCATGCATTTTTATCCATTTATCTGTCCATTGACATTTAGATTGTTTCCACTTCTTGCTATTATAAGTAGTGCTGCTATGAATTTAGGGGTGCATGTCTTTTTCCCCAGTTATAGTTTTGTATGTCCAGGAGTGGGATTGCTGGATCATATGGCAACTCTGGTTTTAGTTTTTGTGAGGAACCTCCATACTGTTTTCCATAGTGGCTGCATCAGTTTTGAGTTCCCACCAACAGTGTAGGAGGCTTTCTTTTTCTCCACATCCTCTCCAGCATTTGTTATTTGTAGACTTTTTGATGATGGCCATTCTGACTGATGTGAGGGTGGTACTTCATTGTGGTTTTGATTTGTATTTCTCTAATAATTAGTGATGATGAACATCTTTTCATGTGCCTGTCCATTCTCCTAATCTGTGCCTTCTTACTCTATATTGTAGTTTAATACATTTACATTTACAGTAACTTTATAGAGTATTGCCATTTTATTATTTTTTGATATGTCTTTTGTACAGCTTTTATATATCTCATTCCTTCATTATTGCCTTCCTGTGTGTTTAGTTGGGTTTTTTTCTTTGTGGTAATGTGTTTTGATCCCCTTTCTCATTTCCTTTGTTAATGGTTTATAAGTATTTTGTTTGTAGTTACTATGGAGATTTCTTACAACATTGTAAAGTTGTAACGATGAATGTATTTTGAATTGGTTCCAGCTTAACTTCAATCCTCCAATGTTCTGGCCTGGAGAATTCCATGGGCTGTATAGTCCATGGGGTTGCAAAGTCAGACATGACTGAGCAACTTGCACTTTCACTTTGGGCTTCCTTGGTGGCTCAGCCGGTAAAGAGTCCGCTTACAGTGTGGGAGACCTGGGTTTGATCCCTGGGTGGGGAAGATCCCCTGGAGAAGGGAAAGGCTTACACACTCCAGTATTCTGGCCTGGAGAATTCCATGGACTGTGTAAGTATAGTCCATGGGGTTGCAAAGAGTCAGACACGACTAAGCGACTTTTCACTTTCGCTTTCTAACTTAAATAACTTAGAAAAACTTTTCTGTATAGCTCTGTTCCTTCTTTATATTATCAGTGTCACAAATCATACCTTTATATTGTGTACTTATTAACAGATTTATGATGATTTTTTAATGCACTTCTCTTTTACATCCTGTAGCAAATAAAAAGTGGAGTTATAAACTACTGTTTTTAATTTTTGCCAGTGTTTGCCTTTCCCAGAGGCATGTAGCTTCTAGTTACTGTCTAGTGTCCTTTCATTTCAACTGAAGAATTCCCTTAAGTTTTTCATAGGGCAGGCACAACAATAAGGAACTCCTTCAGCTTTTGTTTATTTGGAAATGTCTTAATTTACCCTTCATATGTGAAGGACAGGTTTGATGAATGTGGGATTCTCAATTGAGAGTTTTTTCTCTCAGCATTTTAAGCCTACTGGAATTCTGACATCCAAAGTTTCTATTGAGAATTCTGCTTATATTGTTATGAAGATCTCTTATGATGATTTTCTTTTTCTTTGCTGTTTTGAAGATTCTCTTTCAAAAGTTTGATTATGTATCTTGGTGTGGGTCTCTGAATTAGTTGAGGTTTTTGAATTTGTTGATTTGTTGATCTTTGGGCAATTTTAGAATTTGTTTAGCAGCCATTATTTCTTCAGATAATCCCTTTGCCACTTTCTCTTCTTCTTGAGACTTCCTTAATGTATGTATTAATCTATCTGATATGTCCCATGAATCCCTTAGGCTCAGTTCACTTTCTTCATTCTTTTTCTTTCTATTCATTAGACTTGATGATTTCAAATGTCTAATCTTTGAGTTCACTGATCCTGATTTTCTTCTGCTTGTTCAAATATGTTGTTGACCCTATAGTAAATTTTTGAATTTAGTTGTTATATTTTTCAGCTCCCAGAGTTTGTTTGGTTCCTTTTTATAATTTCTATCACTTTGTGGATGTTCTCACTTTCTTTATGTATTGTTTTTAAATTATTCATTAGACTTGATGATTTCAAATGTCTAATCTTTGAGTTCACTGATCCTGATTTTCTTCTGCTTGTTCAAATATGTTGTTGACCCTATAGTAAATTTTTGAATTTAGTTGTTATATTTTTCAGCTCCCAGAGTTTGTTTGGTTCCTTTTTATAATTTCTATCACTTTGTGGATGTTCTCACTTTCTTTATGTATTGTTTTTAAAATTTACTTTCAGTTCAGTTCAGTTGCTCGTGCCCCATGAATCGCAGGCACACCAGGCCTCTGTCATCACCAGCTCCTGGAGTTCACTCAGATTCATGTCCATCGAGTCCGTGATGCCATCCAGCCATCTCATCCTCGNGCCTTTTGGTCTGGGCCCAGGCCCCCCGGACCCGGGACGAGGGAGAAGCGTAGCCTCTAGGCCTGGAAAGCGTGTTAGGAGAAACTTTTGTCACGTGCTTTTGTTGTCTTTTGTCTGGGACCCCTCGACCTTCGAAGGGAGGGGAGGGTTGGGGGAAAAGAGATGTAATAATATGTTTAACTTCTGTGTGAAAGTGGGTTTTAAACCTTAATGCGTACAGCGATGCGTGGGAATATTCTTGGTGAAGGACGCCCTGTAAATGGAAGAGTTCACCTTATTTTTTAAGCCATTTCTCTAATCGTTGCTGAAATGTATACTCTGTTGTAGTGATAACGCTTCTTGTGCATTTCTAGGTTTAGTTTCGTATATGTAAAAATTGAATGATGTTTTGTTAAATTTTAACTTCAATTATATAAATAAGTTTTAATCTTCTAATGAAGAGGAGAGAAAGTTTTGTTTCCTAATGGGATTGGATACGAAGTATACCAATTTAAGAAATACAGTATTATTTTAATCTGAGATTTTTAATTTGAGATTTTTACCTCTTCTAGGTTCCTTATTTGTTTCTCATCATCTCCGAAAGTTTGAGATTCTTACTTTGAAAGGCAACTTTTAATTTACTTAGTATATGTCTTGTGATCTTATTGAGATTATCATGGTTATAAAGGTTAGGAAGTTGTTCAAAAGCTGTAGACACTGGCAATCCCTAACTTTTCTATTGAGCATTTCTGTATAAAAATGACTACTTACATGGGTAAACAAATCTTTAGCTGGATGAGGGACTTTTCATAATACCTAAAAAATCCTGGTTTACTTGGAAACAGCCTGCTAGGATAAATTGTGGGAACCTTTCCTGCTATATTCTGTTTGTTCTAAATTATTTCGTGCGTTGGATTTCCCTTTCTGAGAGCCGTTTTTCCTTGGCTTTTTCCAAATTGGGGGTTTAAAAATTCAGACTCACTGATTGCATTTAAATTGGAAGACAATTTTTTTTTTACCCCCCCTAAGAGAAGAAAAAAGAAAAGACAGTCCTTCATGAAACCAATTTCTGGCAAAAACTATTTACATTTTGTATTTTAGAAAATGTGAAACAGACGCTGGAAAAAGAGTTTTCCCATTGCCCTTCTTTCTACTGAGGAATTAACTCTCTCCTCCTTCATAGTATATGTTTCCATGCTGCTGACTTGATACGTTTGCTCCCACTTGGCGTGTTGAAAAGAGAAATCCTTAGTTTTACTTTTATTCTGATGTTAGGCTGAAATACAAAGGATACGGTTTGGAGTGCTCTGAACAGCTTTCAGGTCTGGTATCCAGGTGCATTTGAAACCTCCCTTCTCAATTCCAGTCCTGTAGGAACCCGAATAGCAATTTCAGTAGAAAGTTGAGTATGTTACCAAATTACTTTACTGTGCAGTGTTAATGTTAATTTCACTTCCCTGGTGACTCAGATGGTAAAGAGTGCCTGTAATGTGGGAGGTCAGGGTTCGCTCCCTGGGTGGGAAAGATCCCCAGCAGAAGGAAATGACAACTGACTCCAGTATTCTTGCGTGGAAAATCCCATGGACTGAGGAGCCTGGTGGGCTACAGTCCATGGGGCTGCAAAGAGTCCGACACGACTGAGTGATGTAAATCAGTGTTATTTTGGCATATAAAACAAGCCTGTGCTTGTCATGGGTTTGTAAGATCATTCTCAGTTCATGATAAAGCCTCTGAGTAAATAGCAACAAATAATTTTAACCAGTCTGTTTCAGTGGACGGGAGAGACCCATAAGGCCACAAAATACACTGGTTAGTTAGCTATCCTTTAATTACAGTCCATTGTGGGAAAACTTTAGTAAATAGTTAATAAATAAATATAATATTTTTGTGAGGGACTGTAGGCTTTAAAACCAACCTAGCAGCTATAGGAGTACAGTGAACTCTAGTAGGAAGTGTTGGGACACTGTTTGAAGGAAAAAGGGGGAAAAAGACATAGCAGTGTAGCAGTTAGTATTACTTTATGTAAGTCTAATTAAATGTGCTTTAGGACTCGCTTTTCCCTACAAGTACTCTGTGAGAGAATAAAATATGAAGAAAATGATTTGAATGACTCCCCCCTAGTTTTGGTAGCTAGCTGCTGCTGGTAAATCGCTTCAGTCGCGTCTGACTCTGTGCGACCCCATAGACGGCAACCCACCAGGCTCCCCGGTCCCTGGGATCCTCCAGGCAAGAGCACTGGAGTGGATTGCCATTTCCTTCTCCAATACATGAAAGTGAAAAGTGAAAGTGAAGTCGCTCAGTCATGTTGAACTCTTAGCAACTCCATGGACTGCAGCNGACGGCAACCCACCAGGCTCCCCGGTCCCTGGGATCCTCCAGGCAAGAGCACTGGAGTGGATTGCCATTTCCTTCTCCAATACATGAAAGTGAAAAGTGAAAGTGAAGTCGCTCAGTCATGTTGAACTCTTAGCAACTCCATGGACTGCAGCCTAGCAGGCTCCTCCATCCATGGGATTTTCCAGGCAGGAGTACTGGAGTGGGGTGTCATTGCCTTCTCCGACAGTTGTTTTCTAGTAGGCTCTAGTTGCAGAGAAGAGAAATGAGCTCTTTATATTCAATGGATACCTTTGGTTCAGGCCATTGTTTTCTCTGGGAATCTTGATTAACAATGGCTCCTAGATAAAGAGGCTTTCCTGATAGCTTAGTTGGTAAAGAATCCGCCTGCAATGCAGGAGGTCTCGGTTCAATTCCTGGGTCAGGAAGATCTGCTGGAGAAGGGATAGGCTACCCACTCCAGTATTCCTGGTCTTCCCTTTTGACTCAGCTGGTAAAGAAACTCCCTGCAATGTGGGAGATCTGGGTTCGATCCCTGGGTTGCAGGTAAAGATGGTTTAAATGTTGCTCATAAATTTTTTCCTTTTTAATTCAAGTAAGGAATATAACACATTTTACCCTGGTTCTCTCACTGTATTTTTTCCTTGATTATCCTTTGGAGCATTGAGTAACAAGGAAAAATAGTAACGTAAGGGGAAAGACAGAAGAGAGGCAAGGATGATCCACAACTTCAGTGAATGACATCTGTAGGAAATGGATAGGATCAAGTATTTAAATATTGTTCTCATTAATGGCATCACTGCTGACATTTTCAAAAAAGTTTTTTGGTGAAAACTTCTGTTTGTTTTATTTTTAATAATCCAGCAGAAAGACATGCACAGAAAGGTTTCCTGCAGATTTGTTTATAATAATGAAAAAAGCTAAAAATTCAACATTAGGGGATTGGTATGAGGAGACTTTTATGCAGTTATTAAAAATTATAGAACAGTATGTGGTGTGGTTAATTATGTTTATGTGTGTTAGAATACCTACATGAACTTTTGGCCAACCCAGTATATACATATTAACACTTTATATAGGTGAGTGAAGTTGCTCAGTCATGTCCGACTCTTTGCGACCCCATGGATTGTAGCCTACCAGGCTCCTCAGTCCATGGAATTTTCCAGGCAAGANTTTATATAGGTGAGTGAAGTTGCTCAGTCATGTCCGACTCTTTGCGACCCCATGGATTGTAGCCTACCAGGCTCCTCAGTCCATGGAATTTTCCAGGCAAGAGTACTGGAGTAGGTTGCCATTTCCTTCGCCAGGGGATCTTCCCAACCCAGGGATCGAACCCGGGTCTCCCTCACTATAGGCAGACGCTTTGCTGTCTGAGCAATGTACCACTAAATGTTTTAAAAGCACACAATTTCATTTCTTATTTACCTAAAAGTGAGTGCATTGAATAGGATTTTTTTTTTTTCCAACAAAGGCTATGATGAAAACCTAATTAATGAAAGCTGGAATGTTGTATCTTTTAATTGCTAAATGCTTTCTGGGCATAACAATTCTTTGTTGGTTTGAACACCCATTAAGCAGGTTTATTTCTTTTTCTGGAGTGGATTGATGCAGTTTATTCAAATATCTATCCTAGATGGTTGCCTTTTCTTTTTTCCTTGGAGATTTTATTTACTGTTAATTCTCAGAAGATACAGGGACAAGAGGGAACTTGGATCATCCCCCCCCACCCCACCTTTTTATCATTTAACTAAATCAGTTTTTACCAATATCAGTAAAGTATTTGGTGGAAAAAATGAAATCTACTTAGGAGCCTTTCTGGACTAATTATTTGTTTTTAGGTATTTTTAAATTTCTTTTTTCTTTTTTTTTCAGTCATCCATTTGTTATTTAGTAGCATGTTGTTCAGCCTCTATGCATTTGTGTTTTTCTTCCTGTAATTAATTTCTAATGTCATAGCGTTGTGGTCAGAAAAGATTCTTGATATAATTTTAATTTTCTGAGATTTACTGAGGCTTGAGTTGTAATAGCTCAGTTGGTAAAAAAATCCAGCTACAATGCAGGAGACCCTGGTTTGATTCCTGGGTTGGGAAGATCCACTGGAGAAAGGATAGGCTACCCACTCCAGTATTCTTGGGCTTCCCTGGTGGTTCAGCTGGTAAAGAATCCACCTGCAATGTGGGAAACCTGGGTTCCATACCTGAGTTGGGAAGGTCCCCTGGAGAAAGGAAAGGCTACCCACTCCAGTATTTTGGCCTGGAGAATTCAATGAACTGTATAGTCCATGAGGTTGCAAAGAGTTGGACACAACTGAGTGACTTTCACTTTGATGATTTTAATGTTCTTAGATTTACTGAGGCTTGATTTGTGAGCCAAGATACTGGAGAATGTTCTGTGTGCACGTAGGAAGAATGTGTATGCTGCTGCTTTTGGATGGAATGTCCTATAAATGTCAGTTAAGTCTGTCTGGTCTAGTGTGTTATTCAAGGCTTATGTTTCCTTATTCGTTTTTTTGTCTGGATGATCTATCCTTTGGTGTAAGGTGGTCTGTTAAAGTCCCCCACTATTATTGTGTAACTGTTGATTTCCTGTTCTATGGTAGCTAGCATTTGCCCTGTGTATTGAGGTGCTCCTGTATTGAGTGCATATTTATTTACAGCTGTTATATTGTCTTGTTGGATTAATCTCTTGATCATTCTGTAGGGTCCAAATTACAATTTCTTGTAATTGTCTTTGTTTTAAAGTCATTTTGTCTGATATGAGTATTGCTACTTCGGCTTTCTTTTGATTTCCTTTTGCATGGAATATCTTTTTCCATCCCCTCACTTTCAGTCTGTATGGGTCCCTGGGTTTAAAGTAGGTCTCTTGTAGACAGCATGTATATGGATCTTGTTTTTGTATCCATTCAGCCAATCTGTGTCTTTTGGTTGGAGCATTTGATCCACTTACATTTAAAAGATAATTATTGATTTGTATGTTCCTTTTGACATTTTCTTTAATTGTTTTGGATTTGTTTCTGTAGGTCATTTTCTCTTGTGTTTCCCACCTAGAGAAAGTCCTTTAGCATTCGTTGTAAAGCTGTTTTGGTGATGATTAATTCTCTTAGCTTTTGCTCCTCCTCAAAGCTTTTGATTTCTCTCTTGAATGTGAATGAGATCCTTGCTGGGTAGGGTAATCTGCAGGTTTTCCCCTTTTATTGCTTTATATTTTGCCACTCACTTCTGGCCTGCAGAGTTCCTGTTGAAAAATCAGCTGATAACTGTATGGGGATTCCCTTGTATGTTATTTGTTGCTTTTCCTTTGCTGGTTTTAATATTTTTTCTTTGAATTTAGTTTTTGTTAGTTTGATTAAACGTGTCTTGATGTGTTTCTTCTTGGGCTAATCCTGTGTGGGATTCTGTAACCTTCCTGGACTTGGGTGACTATTTCCTTTTTCATGTTAGGGAAGTTTCCAACTATAATCTCATCAAATATTTGTTCAGATCGTTTCTGTTTCTCTTCTTCTTCTGGGACCCCTGTAACACAAATGTTGGTGCCCTTCATGTTGTCCCAGAGGTCTTTGAGAGTCATTTCTTTTCAGTCTGTATTCTGCTCCTTGGCAACTGTTTCCAGCATTCTGTTTTCCAACTCATCCATCCTTCTGCCTCAGTTATTCCACTGTTGATTCCTTCTAGTGTATTTTTTCATTTTAGTTATTGTGTTGCTCATCACTGTTTGTTCTTTAGTTCTTCTAGGTCCTTGTTGAATATTTCTTGTATCTTCTCGATCTGTGAGACCACTTTGTTTCTAAGATCTTGGGTCATCTTTACTAACATTACTGCAAATTCTTTTTCAAGTAGCTTGCCTATTTCCTCTTCATTTATTTGGTCTGGTGGATTTTTGCCTTGCTCCTTTGTCTGCAGCATGTTTCTGTGTTGTCTGATTTTGTCTAACTTACTGTGTTAGGACTTCCCTGGTGGCTCAGATGGTAAAGCGTCTGCCAACAATGTGGGAGACCCGGGTTCAATCCCTGGGTTGGGAAGATCCTCTGGATAAGGCAGTNTTTATTTGGTCTGGTGGATTTTTGCCTTGCTCCTTTGTCTGCAGCATGTTTCTGTGTTGTCTGATTTTGTCTAACTTACTGTGTTAGGACTTCCCTGGTGGCTCAGATGGTAAAGCGTCTGCCAACAATGTGGGAGACCCGGGTTCAATCCCTGGGTTGGGAAGATCCTCTGGAGAAGGCAGTGGCAACTCACTCCAGTACTCTTGCCTGGAAAATCCCATGGATGGAGGAGCCTGGTAGGCTACAGTCCATGGGGTCGCAAAGAGTTGGACACTACTGAGCGACTAAGCTAAACTTACTGTTTGTGGTCTCTTTTTCACAGGCTGCAGGGTTGTAGTTCCTCTTGCTCCTGGTGTCTGCCCCTTGGTGGGTGAGGTTGGTCCAGGGGCCTGTGTCAACTTCCTGGTTGGAGGTAGTGTGTCTGTGTCTTGGTGGGTGGAATTGAGTCTTGTCTCTCAGACAGGCAGGGCTGCATCAGGTGGTGTGTTTTGGAGTGTCTGTGAGCTCAGTACCCTGGAGAAGGAAATGGCAACCCATTCCAGTATTCTTGCCTGGGGAATCTCACGGACAGAGGAGCCTGGAGGGCTGCGGTCCAGGGGGTTGCCAAGAATTGAACACGACTGAAGTGACTTAGCACACACGCACAGGAGCTTAGTACGACTTTAGGCAGCCTGTCTGCTGATCAGTGGGACTATGTTCTGTCTTGCTGGTTGTTTGGCATAAAGCGTCCAGCACTGGAGCCTACAGGCAGTTGGATGGAGCTGGGTGATGGAGATCTCTGGTGGAGCTCACACTGATTAATATTTCCTTGGGCCAGGAATTTTCTGGTGGTCCAGCGTCTTGGACTCAGGTCCCTTTGCATGCCATTCATCGATGGCACCTTGCCTCTGTAGCGGCCTGTATTTCTCCCGAAAACTTTCCTGGTTGTGGAGCTCCTTACTCCTGTCCCTTCGGGGCCTCTGTTCACAACCAACTTCCCCTCTTTGCGTCCACTCTCCAAACCCCACTTCCCTGCACCCTGGCCCTGGCTGCAGCAGAAGATACATGACTGAGGCTAGGGTGTATAGGGCTGTAGCATGGGCCGTGCCTGCAGTTCTTACTTTGTAGACCGCTTGCTGCATTCTCCTCTGGTCCCTTAGTTTCCTTTTTGCCCCAGCTCATCCCCACCGCGAATGGGCTTTTCTGAGCAAGAGCTTCTCCTCGCCTTCAGTGCTTTCCTGTCAGGGCTGCAGTTCCTCCCCCTTTCCTCTCTTCTTTAGCTCCTATTTATTTATTCTTCCAATTTTTATTCATTTTAGTTTTTCTTCTATGTTTTTTAGTCTTTTTCATCCTGTGAGGCTGCATGGGATTTTTCTTATCCTTTTATGTGTTTGAGGTCACCTGCTGGTGTTCAGCAGGCGCTCTGTGAGAATTGTGCCACATGTAAATGTACCCTTGATGTGCTTGTGAGGAGGGGCGAATTCCACGTCAATTTTTGTGATCTTGCCTCCTTCCCCAGTTGTTGAAACCTGGGAGAGTTTATCTAGGGTACTGTTACCTGAAGACTCATAATCTAAGACTTATTTTACATTTATATTTTCACCATCATCTGTGTCTGTTTGTGCTATCCAATATGATGGCCACTAACTACATGTGACTGTTAGGGTTAAAATTCAAATTAAGTAAAATTAAAAAAAATTTTTAGTTACAAAGCTACATTTCAAGTGTTCAGTAGCCACATGTGGCTATTGGCTATTGCGTTGGACAGTGTGGAGTTGGGAGATTTCCATCATAATAGAAAATTCTGTTGGACGGTGCTGGTGAAGAAAGCTGCTCTTTTTTATTCATATTGTAATCTGCTTATTAATGGTGAAGTGTCTTTCTCTGTCACTTATCTTCTGTTTCCTATTAGGGACAGAAAACAGAAATTTCTGAATTGTCAACTGTGTTTGAAAGCTAAATACCCTAAATGTGTTTCTGTTTGTTTTTTTTTCCTTAAAAAAAATTAAAAAAAAAATCCTAATACAGTACAGCAAAAAGTATCCCATTTGATGTGTAGATTTGGTCATTGTTCCTTGTTTGGTTTCCCGATGTTTGTGAATTGAGTACTATTAAAGAGTTATAGAAAATGAGTGCTTTCCCCCAAAGAACAAAAAGACAAGACCGAGTTATGTGCCAGGCACTGTCCTAGATACAGTGATACACAGGGTTTCTTTTTTCCCCTCAAGGGACTTAGGGATTTGTTTGCAAACGTTTTAACAGAAAGCTTAATGTAGTGTGATAATTGTTCTCCTTCTAATTCTTTGCTTTTCAACCTGCTTTAAACTATCTTCTGCCTCTGTCTTTTCTTTTCTTTGAAATTATTCTATCTAAAGTTTTTCACTTGCCAAACTCAGTGGACTCTTTCTCAGATCTAGCCTTACTTGACCTCTGTGCTTTATTTGAAACTTTAATTGTTCTCTGGGAAACTCTTGAAATTCTCTGTACCGTAGAACTTGTGTGACTTTTCTTTTTTTCTGGCTCTGCCTTTCTCTGTGCCTACTTAAGTCTCTTTAGTGTCTTCATCTAATGCCTAAATGATGGGAATCCCTATACTTCTCATTATTGACAGTTGTCTTTTCTCCCTGTGCATGTCCTCGAATACTCCTATATGCCAGACCTCTTCCAGATCTGTTAACTGTTGGGCAGCGTAGCTTGGATGGCCCACAAGCAGCTCAGTGTCACTTACTAATATTAATTTATCATCTTTGTCCCTAATGTTGGGGCATAGGCACCATACTCATCCTGATTCTGGGCAACATTATTCAAACCAGAATCTTTTCAGTTTGCCCCAATCCATCTTCTGATTTACTAAATCTTGTCAGTTCTTTCTTTTTTAAAAACTTATTTTACTTTTTGAATGCATCTCATAGCTTGCAGAATCTTAGTTCCCTGTCCTGAGACTGAAGTCAGGCCACTGTGGTTGAAGTGCCAAGTGCTCACCACTGGGCCGCCAAAGAGTTTCCTGTCAGTTCTTTCTATATGATCTATGCCTTCTATCTTAAGACACCCACTAACTTGTTTTAATTAAACCCTTATTTGAAAAATACTATGTGAGATTTTTCTGTTAAATGTTGGTATTTTTAAAAATATTGTCAGTCTTTAATTTTTAGCATTCTGATGTTACCTGATTGTGTTTTTATTTTTGCACTTCTAATTTGTGAACATGTATAGCTTTAGTCTTTAAATTTTCTCATCTGTCACTTGGCGTTTGTTTACTCATATTGGCACAGATTTTCCACTTGTCACATTTGTTATTATTCCTTTCTTTCTTTTGTGTTATTAAAATATATTTAAAATTCTTTTAGCTTTATAGTTATATGGTTTCTATTTTCATTTTAGTTATTATCCTAGAAATTATAGTATCTCTTATTGCAGTCTACCATAAATTAGTAGGGAATTTTTCACAAAATCTTCTGAAGTTTTGCCACTTAGGATATTATTCAGAAATCTTTTGGTGGCTTAATTTCATGAACCCTCCCTCATTTGTGCTATTGTCATATGTTTTACTTTCGAATATTTTTAAACATTCACCTCATCCCCCCAAATTAAGATTGTTCTTGTTGATGTTCTGTTGCAGTTTTATTTAGTTCTGAGCTGGGAGAGGATTTTCCCCCACCCTTGGAAGGCGCCAGTCCGCTATCTTTTTGACGTCTGTGGTTTCTTTCAGTCTTCTGTTAGTCTTACTGTTTCCTTCACTGAAGATTTTGGGTATATCTTCCCTCTGTCTGGTTTTGGACTTTCCATCTTTGGTTTTTAAGGCAGTTGATTACGACGTATAGTTTTGATTTTCCTTCTGCAGATTTGGTTTGCCTGCTTTGAATATGGAGTTTATTAAATCTATAATTTGATGACTTGTCAGTTTAGAAAATTCTTGTCTGCTCTTCTGGATGCTGGTTTTATGTCATTGTCTTCTTCACTTTTTGTACTCTGAATATACATATTAGACATTTTCACTCTCTCATATATCTTAACTCTCCTTTTTGTATTTGCTTGCTTCCTCTTGATCTGTATGATTTTATGGATACCTTCTTCTGATTTCTGTTCCTGTTCACTAATCTTGTTCTTACAGATCTAATCTACTGGTAAATTCTTTTACTAACTGCTTAATCTCAGTTATAGTATTTCTTTCAAGAATTTGTTTTGACATTTCTTTAATAAATTTGAGGCCTGTATTGACATCTTCAGCCTTCCCTCTGTTTTCATGGATATATTAATCATAAAAGTGTGTGTTGTAACTGCAGTATGTAAATTAAATGAAGCTGTTTCTGTTTATTTCTTCTCTTGATTTCTTATCTGCTGTTCCTGTTTTCATAGACTGCCTTGTAATTTTTGATTGGATGTCAGACAGTGTAGTGAAAATATCGTTGGCTACTGATGCTGTTCAGTTCAGTTCAGTTCAGTCGCTCAGTCGTGTCCGACTCTTTGCGACCCCATGAATTGCAGCACGCCAGGCCTCCCTGTCCATCACCATCTCCCGGAGTTCACTCAGACTCACCTCCATCGAGTCCGTGATGTCATCCAGCCATCTCATCCTCGGTCGTCCCCTTCTCCTGCCCCCAATCCCTCCCAGCATCAGAGTCTTTTCCAATGAGTGAACTCTTCGCATGAGGTGGCCAAAGTACTGGAGTTTCAGCTTTAGCATCATTCCTTCCAAAGAAATCCCAGGGTTGATCTCCTTCAGAATGGACTGGTTGGATCTCCTTGCAGTCCAAGGGACTCTNGTCCCCTTCTCCTGCCCCCAATCCCTCCCAGCATCAGAGTCTTTTCCAATAAGTGAACTCTTCGCATGAGGTGGCCAAAGTACTGGAGTTTCAGCTTTAGCATCATTCCTTCCAAAGAAATCCCAGGGTTGATCTCCTTCAGAATGGACTGGTCGGAGTTCAAAAGCATCAGTTCTTTGGCGCTCAGCCTTCTTCACAGTCCAACTTTCACACTTTAGTTATTTGTATTTCTCTTTGGCTGTTTGAGCATATACACAGACAGTTGTTTTAAAGTCTTGTTCTAGTATATCTGATGCCTGTGTTTCTTCAGGGAGTTTTTGGAGATTTATTTTGTTCTTTTGAATGGACTATGTTTTCCTTTTTACTGTATCCTTTAAGATTTTCTGATGAATGATGAAAATCGGGCATTTGAAAAAACAAGTGTATGTGGAATATGTATTGCAGATAATGGACTGGTAAGAAACTTCTGTGATTTATCTTAATGAGGCAGTATGTGTATCCTTTAGTATCTTCAGTGAGGTATATCTTAAATGCATTGATATTTTCTTATAAAGTATAAAATTTTGACTTTTGGTTTTATCTACATAATAAATGTAGATAGCTTTAAAACATCATATACCTTAAAATAATGAAAAAGTAGCATCCTTCTGTGTACCTCTCTGCTTCTAGTCCTCACTCCGTAGTATCTATTAGTTGTCTACCTATAATTGAAGGATAACATTTAATTCATTTACATCTTCTTCTCCCTGTCTATCAATCTTTTTAGTATTTTTATTACAATTTTTGTTTAATCAGCATTCATGCTTAACTGTAATTCCATTTCCATTTTTGAACAACCTTTCATTTGAAGTTTACTGGTTTATTTTTGGAGACACTTTTATTCTTGGAGACCTCTGTACTAGAGTCCTTCGTAGTCTTGCTTTGATTTGTACTTGCTCCCATCTTGAATTTCAAAGAATATCTGTCTTCCTAGGCTTTTCCTTTATCACTGTACCATATCTTTGCCTCTTATTTATTTCCTGTTTCTTGATTCCAATGGCATCTCCTTTCAAGTTTTACTCATTTCGTTGGAGGGTGTGTGTATGTGTTAGTCACTCAGTCATGTCCAATTCTTTGCAACCCCATGGACGACAGTCGGCCAGGCTCCTCTGGCCCTGGAATTCTCCAGGCAAGAATACTGGAGTGGGTTGCCATTTCCTCCTTCAGGGGATCTTTCCAACCCAGGGACCAAACCTGGGTCTCCTGCATTACAGGCAGAGTCTTTATCATCTGAGCCACCAGAGGATAACCTTCAGTAATTTTCTAGAAAGGTGTGTGGGATATACATTTTTTGAAATTTTGCATGTCTGCAAATATTTTTTATGCTCCTGCTTTTTGTAACTCATCTGTTTAGAATTCAAAGTTGAAACAGTTTTGAAGGCTTTCTGTCTTATGTGTTGCTATTTAAAAATCTGATGCCATCACTTTCCTTTGTATGTGACTGTGTTTTTTTCCCTTTAGAAATTTTAGGTTCCTGTCTTACTCCTAATGATCTGAAGTGCTACTATGATACACCTTGTGTAGAGCTTTTAAAATTCATTTGCTAGGTGTTTGGTGGGACCTTTCAGTGTGGAAATTCATGTCCTACAGTTTTGGGAAATATTTATTATTATTTCTTTGATATTCTCTCTCCTGTTGTCCATCTCTTTGTTAAATTTTTTTTACTTGATCTTATTTCTATTTTATGTTTGGAATTGTGGGTTGAGTTTTTTTTTTTTTTTTTCCTTAAATTCCGATACATTTTAATTCCCAGGAGCTCTGCTTTTTGTTTGTTTGTTTATTTGTTTGTTGTCCTTTGAATGTTTCTTTGGTGTAGGTACTATTCTGGTTTCATAAATATAAAATGTTGTTTTGGATTTTAGAGTTTTTTTGTTTAAAGTTTTCTTCATACATTGCCTTTGGTTTTATTCCTTTCATAGTTAATTTTTTTCTTTCTCTCACATTAGTAGTGAAGACTTCAAACATTTGGTGATCATTGGCTAACCATTCATACTCCTTTTTAAAAATTTTTATTTATCTATTTGGCTGTGCCAGTTCTTAGTTGCATCATAGAGCATCTTCAGTCTTTGTTGTGGCATGCAGGATCTCTAGCTGTAGCATGTAGGAACTAGTTCCCTGACCTGGAATCAAGCTTGAGCCGCCAGCATTGGGAGCTAGGAGTCTTAGCCACTGGATGACCAGGGAAGTCCCTAACCATTCATACTCTTAAAGAGTTGAGCACTATTAGGAGCCTTTGTGGGGGGCAGTTTGTTGAGTAGCAGCTTTTCTGTCAGGAGTTAAAAGTCACAGACTGGCTTTTCTCATTAAGAGATTGATAAAATATCAGCAGTCTTGGAGTTAATTAGCATCCTACAAAAGAATTTTCTAATCTTCCCCTAGTGTTTGAGAACTGGGCTGGATGTATCAGAGTTCAGTATGTATGCTGGTTTCACCAAGACATTTCCTGTTCTCTTCTTAGTTCTTCACCCCTCCCCATAATTCCTGTAAACCACTCTAGGCTGTCAATCTTTTGGTAACTCAAGAAGGATGATTGCTTGGGTATAATTTGGGAGGATACACACTTTAATTCAGGTCTTTGTTTTTAGTTCACCTTTTCCTTCAGAAGTAACTACCATAAGAGGGTCTTCTCCAAGTCCTGCAACTGCAGCTTTACGGCCGTGGCAGTTTCAGCTTTTCCTGTTGGACAAAAGTCAGTTACCAGGTGTCCAGTTTCCAAAACATGGTTGATAGTCTTTGTCTCCTTTCTCATTATCTTTGTCCTTAGGCCTTTAAAAGTTTCTCTCTTAGTTGTTACTTTAATGGGGAAAAAGTAAATACTAAGTACATGAATTCAGTCTGTGTTAAAGCAGAAGTATGGAGCTTTGAGCTGGTTTAAGGAGAGATTCTATACAGAGGTTTGTGAACATTTCCACCAGGGGGCATGTCCTATTGAGACTGAATAAAGAGTATTGAAAAATTCCAGCACACAAAAGGAAAGAGATTGGAANAATGGGGAAAAAGTAAATACTAAGTACATGAATTCAGTCTGTGTTAAAGCAGAAGTATGGAGCTTTGAGCTGGTTTAAGGAGAGATTCTATACAGAGGTTTGTGAACATTTCCACCAGGGGGCATGTCCTATTGAGACTGAATAAAGAGTATTGAAAAATTCCAGCACACAAAAGGAAAGAGATTGGAATGGAGTAGTCACAAAGGATTCAGAAGAGACTTGTCTTTACAGACCTGATTCTGTTCAGTATGTATGAGTATATGGCTAGGTAGGAAGATTGCTTTTGTGAATGTTTGTAACGTTTATTAGGCTTTGCAAATAATTTTTATCACATTTATAATTTTATTGTTTTTAAATACATATAATGCCATAAACTGTTAACTAAGTATTTGGTCCTGTGTAGTGAATAATGTATCATTTATGTGAAAATGGTTCTTCTGAAGTTACGAGCTTTTAGATTGTCCTCACTAGTTTAAAGCCTTTAGAACTTGTGCTGTTAATATTGCTGTCAGTCTCTCCTTTTATTTCTAGTGCAAAGGATTTTAGCTAGTTCTGGACAAATTTAGAGTCTGAAT